>NW_021025426.1:35239-79374 GCF_004153795.1 Camellia sinensis
CCCCGTAGGATAACCGCTGGAACGCCGGTATCCTCTGAGCTTCATGTCGGCGAGCCCGCTCCTTTAAGACCGCTCGCAAATCCTCTGAATGAGCGGAGTAAGAGTGCCTCGACGTCGTTACTGGACGTGAGGGCTGGTAAGTGCTATCTTGCGCGCTAGACTTCTCTGCATGCACGTCGGAATCACCAACCTTGTAACTTCTGGTAATAGAAATGGACGGAGTGCGTCGCTAACTCTGACCGCCAGAACGGCGGGGTTGGGTGCGCTCACTGTGGTCTCCCACTCCAGCTACACCCTTCCCTTTGACATGCCGCTTCAGCTCCTCCATCTCTGCCGCCATTCGCCGGATGACGGCGTCCTGGTCCTTCAGCTTATTTTCCAGACGTCTGGCGTGTGGGTCTCTCCTCCGCCGGTGACCGTCTGGACTCCGTGAATGACCATGACTTCTTCTACGCTTATCCCGCACGTCTCCCGACTGTCCTCCTGGGAATGTCTCCAAGTCCCCCATCGGAGGAATGGTGGGGTGTCCCTCTCTCCGTCTGCCTGACTCCGGAGTGGGTCTATCGATGGCGGACAACGGAATCTCTTCGTTGTTTGCCATAGAAAGCGATCGGATGAGCAAAGAAGACAAGGTTTTATCTGCAAAGCTTCCCACAGACGGCGCCAATTGTACGGGGAGCAAATATTTGGGCGAGCCTATACTCCCTTCTTCCAAGCTCTGCTTCTATCCGATCACCTGCGTACACAAAGCCGGTGAGCTACCCGGCGGTGTGTGGCCGGAAAACCCTTCCGACGGTCAAGTTAGAACACACACCAGGGGATAGATAGAGAGAATGGAGAGAATTGCGTTTAAGTGTTTCTCTTACCAAATGTACATCTGTCTTCGTATGAGGGGGGGGCAGACATGCTTATATACCTTCTGCGCCCCAAATCGACTCCCAGTGACCTCTCAACACGTGGCACTGCTATCCCATCTGTCAGCATAAACCTTGCTAAGCACCACCTAACCCAACTGCCTGCCCATTCTCCTGGGAGCTCGGCAGTCGAGCAGTATCATCTCGGCCATCGTCTACCATGCTGCGCTTCATGCCCAAGTACTCCAACAGCTAAGCTCAGATGAGGACCGGACTCAGCGGCATCTCGGCAAAGCCGAGCTCGGGGCAACTCACGCTTGTCTGCGGTCGACCTACCTACCGAGCAAACAGGTACCTCAGTCCAACCTTGCCTTTCCTGGTGCTGGACTTTTCACCTGACCGGCTTCGTAACCACGGATCCTTGCAGCTCGGTCAATTCACGTGCTGCCTTAACCGAGCAGCTTCCTTCAAGGCCGGGCCACACAACTTGCCCAACACCTGTTCGGTCTCAAATCTGTCCGGCCCACAACTCTGTCGGCCCAAATCTGTCTGGCCCAATTCATATCATTAATCTCCCTCTCAATTGCCCCTTAATTCCGTCCGCTAAGCGTGACTGGATTACCTATTCTGACCGGGGTATCACTTCCTCGGTCCTCAAATTTACTATTCGTCAACCGGGCGGGTCGACATGCATGGATTCAAACTTGCCCGGTTTGACCTTCCTGGCTCTTCGGCTTGCTCGGTCGATGCCCTCCCTGACCTTCCTGTCTTTTCAATTCTGACGCTGCCATCAACGGGACACGTGGCGTTTCCCCGTTGGTCCTCGAGCAGCCAACCAGCCGTCGCATGATATTCGAATTTGGGCGGCAATTGGGGCTATATACGTGCCCCGTCTCTCTCTGTTTCATTCTTACTGACCATCTTCCGTCTCAAGCGTCCCAGAGCTGCTGCCCTTCTTCTCTCGCCATTCTCGAACTCGTGCTCGAAGGAAAGGTCACTGCCCTTCACTAGTAAGTCCTTCAACTCCTCTTTTGTTGCTATCTTCTTTAATATTTCACACATTAGGGCACTAAAACACAGTTTCTAGGGCATTAGTCTTAAGAACCAACCCAAACCTCCCACTGTGAATGGTGTTCTTCATTTTTCCTGAAGAACACTGAAAATCTGGGGCGGACCGGGCTCCAGGTCTCCATTTGATCCAAAAGGCCAATCTAACCGAGAAAATAACTTGTTTGTCCCAACCTTAGTGGAAACCGGGGTAGGCAAAGGGTTTGGTCGATCGACCGGGCCAATATCTGGTCCGCTTGAACGACCGGGCTCCTTGGCTAACCTTCACAACCGAGGTGGTTTGGCACAATCAATGACCGAGCTAGAGTCAAGCTCGTTTCGCGCGACCGCGCTTCCTCTCACACTTGACCACCTTTTCCTGCAGAGTCCAAGGGGACCCCTGACCATTTCTGAGGCTCTCAAAGACCGAGCAGCCAACAATCACCAATCAGTGCCGAACCTCCTCTGCCGAGCTAATTTAGCCGGTCATTCATGGGGAAATTTCGATTCCTCGTAGATACTCTGGCTGCCCTAGCTGTGTTCAGGGAGGAGTACGGCATCCCGGCCGATGTCCACCTTGAGCTTGCAGAAATTGAGACAACGCCCTGGGGCAGAGAGGAGTGCCCCTTCACCGTGCTATCAATTGTCGAAGGAGGCCTCCGTTTCCCACTCAACCCGTTGATCACCGAGTTCCTATGCCGCACCGGGCTTGCACCCACTCAAGTGTCCACCAACACCTACCGAATAATAAACGGTGTGCACGAACTTAACAACCGGTTAGGCACAGACTTAGGCTTAGCCGAGATATTGCGGCAGTACACTCTCGGACACACCGGCGATGGCCTCGCCTACTACCTTAAGATTAGGCCGGGCAAAGAAAAAATTGTGACCGGCACACCAGACAAGCACTTGCATGATGACGATTTCTTCTGGGTGTCTGGCAATTATGAAACAGCCGAGGTACCGGGCTAGTTCATAAGTATGAACTTCGGTTCCACATGTAAGTCGGTCTGCTTCTGCTCGGTCAATTGTTCCTCTACATTATTCTGTACTTAACCATTTTTCTTGTTTCTCCTGCAGCTATTCAAGCCTTGCAAGCCAACTACCAATACCCCAACGTTGAAGCCATCTGCACCGTGCTCCGTTACAACCACCGGGATTGCAATGAGTTGCTCGGCTACACGCCAACCTACCGATACTCGGCACCACACCGGAGTAAAGTAACAGACTTTCTGTAGACGTGCCCGCGGAGGGGCCTTTCGCTACTACAGTTCGGACTCTCTATTTGTGTCACGGTTCTTAATCTTGAACCAAAGAGTTCAAATCTGGCAAATCGTTTTGAGAAACAGATTTTTGAAAAGGTAGTGCCAAACATGGACTGCTTTGCCAGATACAGAGTCGCCACCTAAATATTTTTGAATGGGGAAATTTAGGAAACCCTGACTCGGTGCCGAAGGCTACATGTCCGTCATCACCGGAGTTGTCTCGGCTCGGGAGCTTGGGTACGATCGGGGAAGGTCAGCTATGAGCACCCCCTCTCGCCCGGTCCGAAGACCGGCCTCTACTAACCATGATATCCGTTTTTGAAAACGTTATGTGTTCTTATACCAATTGTTAGCCTAGAATTACCATGTTATGCGCACAGCAAACAAGTATAGACTAGATTGCCTAATTTGGAAATAAGTATTGCATATCCGTTTGTTTTGGAAAATGTTTCGGGTTTTGCTACTCGCAAGTAGGCTAAAGCACGGATTTCAATGAGTTTTCCCAACTCAAACAATCTAACCTTCACCCACAGGCATTCAAACAGTTTATCATATAAGCATTTAGCAGCATGGCAAGCATACTGATATGGCAACATTCACACGTATGCGGGATGCTAAAGCGTAAATACTTGCATCGTACTCCGTGCCAAAACAATAAACTAGTTAGCAAACATGCGTGTCCTAGTTCATGTTAAATTGTCTAATGCAACACATGCAGGATGCAATTAGATAGGCTCGGCTAACCTACGATGACATGTGAAATGCAACCAATTGATGCACGTATTCAATTTGGAATTGAAATACAAATGTAGTTAGCATGATGTACCGAGCCCGGTGCATGCACGACAAATGAATGAATGCACGCATGCATTGCATAAGGTATGCTAATTTTAAAGATGCCCTAATCTACCATCATAAGCAGGTAAATAAAAGGGAAGAAAGAAGTGGGGATTGGAAGACATACACACACTCACCCACACTTATTACAAATTTGCCCTCGCTCCGAGGGACCGAATAAATATTACAAATTAATTAACTACGCAAGCTAATTAAATATTACAAATTGCCTAATCAACTAAGCAAATTAACTAATCTAGGAAAAGCAGTAAACCGCCTCAGAGGGAGGGCCAAATGCAGCGCATGCTCGCATCTTGCTCGGAATCGCACCGCCATGCATAGGCTGCCTCTATTTTCCTTCCTTCACTCCTCTGGAGGTTGTCAAAACCTCAGGACTGCTTCTCTGGACATTGGGGGACACCACCGGCTAGATGGAATTGCCACCGGCAGTGTGGTATGGCCACCGGCACAAAATGAAGCTATCGGCATAGAAATGATTGCCGGTCGGCACTTGAAACTGCCGGTCGGCAAAGAAAGCCTGCAGAACCTGCAACTCACAGCAACAGAGGGCAAGGCAAAGCATGGCAGCACAATTCAAGGCATATATGCACCAATCATACCCCCTATCATGGTAATGACTCAAAGGGGCATGTGTCTCGATTCTCGGACCATCAATCACACATTTCCATGCATGATGGCCCAAGTGATCAAGTATGCAACTTTGATTTCAAATGCGTGCAAACCAAATCAAACCAAAGTCCCAATCCCTATCACCAAATCAAGGGGGAAGGAATGCATGTTGATGCAATGCAACCTAAGCATGTTATCATTCATGCAACATGAACAATGCAATGTACTTATGCAAAGCACATAAGCAAACATGCAAGGTAAGCATGCAAACCAAATAGAGGATGGACTTAAGCATGAATTAGGCAGCCCTAAATAGTCCTAAAACAGTGGCCAAAATGCCCAAAAATGGAGGCTAAACACACATGCACACATACACATGCTATGGTCCAAGACTCAAGCATTAAACAAGCAACATTCAAGCACACTCGAAAAGAGATTTCATGGACAATTAGCATGCAACATGAGCTCTAAAATCATGCTATAAAATGATGCCCAAACCATGTTAAACAAGATAAGCAAATGCATGCAAGCACGGTCCAAACACTTGAGGCAAGTCATGAAGCTTTGAAGCACATTTAGCATAACAATCACGGCATGCATTAAACAACTAAAAACAGATTTTTAGCATGTTAAAACAAGGCTAAAGGACTACTTAGATGGCATCTAAGCGGCTCCAATTTAGAGACATGCACGATGGTCAAAACATGGAGCATGCAACACATGCTTCCAAAGCATTAAAGAGGCATGCAAGGCAATCAAGCAAGCATGTTTAAGGGACCGGAATAGCATGGAAAATGATTCCAAACCATTGAAAATTATACAAGCGATGCATGATACACACTTATGCACTTAAGACCAACAAGCCAAACATGCAAAGGGGCTATACTAAGCATGCCAAGATCAACCCAAACACTTATGGACAGACCTAAAACATGTCAAGATAAGCACAAAATCTTCACAAATGTAAGCCTAAAACATGCTAGAAACAAAGGCACACAACCTAAGACATGTTAAGGCATAACAAGGCATTACATGGAAACTATGCTAAGCATGAATGGAGTACCAAAACCAAGTAAAAACAGAGGCATAACATGACATATTAAGCATAAAAAGCAGCCAAGTCATGGTCAATACACCCTCGTTTCTGATCATATATGGTAGTAATTTTACATGGCAAGAAATATAAAAGAATGTTCAGGTTATTAATTGAGCAGCCAGCTTATTTCCTCCATTTGAAGCATTGTTCTGAATGAAAGCTGAGATTAAATCAAGTGTTTAATCACTACTACAATAATACCTAAACATCACACATTTATATTTAAAAACATCTCACTTTTATAAAGCGTGATTAAATATTTAATCTCAATTTTTGAAATAATTGAGATGTTACTTCTTTTTTTTTATTATCTTGGCTCTTAATTAATTGTGATGGTAGTTTATCATTTTGATCTCGCTTTTTTTATTCCATTCCACTTAATCTCTCCCTGTATTCATTCTGTTTTTCATTCATCTCTCTAATATTCAGTTTCATTCTGCTTGACCTCTTCATATCTTCATCGACTGGGGCTTCGTTCTCATCGTGTGTGGTTTATGAAATACTTGGAGTGATTGATTTCAGTCCATTGAAATGATTAGAGAGATTGCAAGTCATGGGTTCTTATTCTGTTTTCATATTTAGCTTTGTTGTTTGTAATTTTAAGGAGTAAGATGATTGCACTCAGAAGTAATAGCTCAGTAATTACCAATTCAAAAAAGGTTCAATGACCTGAAATTTAGAATTTCTAATGCTTGCAGAATGATGATGCAAATTCGATATTTTTTAGAGTAACTACACCATGCCATAACTTCCCTTTTGACCTCAGAATAGAGGTTGGGACATTGAACTTACCTTAAATAAATAAATAAATAAAATAAAAAGAAACAAGGAGTAGCATGCTTTGCTGCCATATAATAAGTTTGATATAATTACATCGAATTCTCTTTTAATAATATTAGAATGATCAGAATTAATGGTTTGTGGACATATGATAAATAAGAGTAGAATATATATATTTTAAAGTAAAAGCATTGACATTTTTCGTTTTTCCCCCTTAAACCTAACAAATTATTAGTAAAAATGGAGCCAAGTTTTAGGTAAATTAAAATCTTAAGAGATCTCAATATAATTATGTCAAATTTATAGAAATCAAGTTAGAGGTTTACAGGAACACTTGGCACCTGTTAGTTGTATCAAAAGGGAAATCCCAATTGTGAGTAGAGTGCTTTACTTGAGGTTAGGAGATCTTTAAATAAGTTGGTCTTAAATCATATGTCCTCAAATCTTCTTATTGTTGATTGTCCAGAATGAAAGCTAGTTTTTTCCTACTTATATCTATCATTGGTGACTTGTTTTCTTCCTTTATTCGTGCAATTCACAGGTGAGGAGAACCCAGATTAGTGAAAGAATGAGGAAACTACAAGTGCTTGTTCCAAACATGGACAAGGTAAGAAGGATTACAACTATGTACACACTTCATCCTATGGTCATAAAACTATGTGATCTTTCTGTTTCTGGTAATTGGCAGAAAACAAACACAACATACATGTTAGATTTAGTTGTGGAGTACATTAAAAAAACTACAAAAGCAGTGCAAGGTATAAAAGAAGAAACCAAATATTGTCTTCATTGGAATTTTTTATTTTTTATTTTTTTCCCGATGGGCATCATTGGAACTCTTTTTATCAGCAAAAAAATGAACCTTTATTGATGATAAAACCATACATCAAATGAGATTACATCAAATAAAGGGGTGGAAGAGCAAAAAGTATCATAGCAAACAATCCCGATCCCAACTAGGTTGTCACCGAGAAGAGAGCCTAATCATCTACCAGCTCGACCACAAAGGGTTGGTGAGGGACCTAACCCCGCAGGAGAAAAAACCCACAATTAACACTATCCTAGTAGCACTAACAAACAGATCTCAGCATAACACAATCAAAACACCCAGCAGGACACAACAGATCACACACCAGAATAAACCACAACAGAGCACTCCAGCAGGCAGACCACAACAGAGCACTGCAACAGATCATATCCCAGAAAACCATAGCAGCGCCCAAATCAGTTCATAATGCAGACTTTGACAGCAGCATACAGCTGCGTACAACTATAGGTTTGTAGAAAACAATAGCAGCATACAGCAGGCCAAACAGATGCCACCTTCAGACCAGATTCCAACTTCAGTACTAACATAAAGCAACCATCAACTTCAGCCCAGATTCCGACTCCATCAAGCCCTTGAAGATCACAATGCTTGGCCCCTAATCAGTTGCAGATTATGAACCAGATCATGCACTGAAAAAGCGAGGCTTGTGTTATGATACTTAACCCACAGAGCTATCCTAATTTTTACCTTCTCACAAAGATCCATCACTGTGGCTGAACTCCTCTAAATACACAGTCATTCCTGCACTTCCTTACGGACCACAGCAAAGCCATAGGAATTGTTTTCCAAATCATCCACTCAAGCTTTTTAAATTTAAACCCAGCCCACCAATTAAAGAAGTCCGTCAATTGAACCTGGTACAACCCACCTTAGACCCCACCAATCCACCATACTCGACCACACCTTCCAAATTAATGGACATAACAAAAGAACATGATTGACAGCTTCAATATCATTATTGTATTCCGAGCCACACCAGAAAGTACACCAATCCACTGCAGATAAGGCACTGTTTTGACCCTCCCCTTCCAAGCCAACCACCCAAAGAATTGTGTTTTAGGAGCAGAGAAATTATTCCAGATGAGAGAGGGAATAACAGAAGTAGCTTGAGATTCATTCCTATTATACAAAGAGGCAACACTGAACTGACCTGAGGAGGAAGCTAACCATCTTAAACAATCATCACGATCCACCAGTGTCGGCAAAAAACCACTAAGGATATTGATAAGCCTTCTTTCCTCAGCCACCTCCCATGCTCTAAGCGGCCTTCTAAACTCCAATGCCCAACTTCCAGAATCACCTATCTTTGCTAACATCATCCCAGGAGTGGTATCCTTCTCTACTGACAACAAAAACAATCTTGGAAACAGCTCTTTAAAACTTTGTTCACCAGCCCAATTGTCTTTCCAGAAACTAGTTCTGCATCATTACCAACAACAATTCTAATTTGTGACAAGTAGAACCTTCCCAATTGAATGTTACCAGCAGCTACCGAAAGGATATCACCCCAAACTCTTGAGACTCTACTAATATCATCCAAAAATGGCTGCCAACCCCCACCCGAAGAACCATACCTCGAACAAATTACTTTTTCCACAAGGTGTTATCTTCATTGCCAAATCTCCACCACCACTTAGCAAGCAAGCAGTCATTAAACTCCCTGATTCTCTTGACTCCCAACCCTCCTTGAGACTTACTTTTGGTGATCTCTGCCCACCTAATCATATGAATTTTCTTCTTAATAGCTGCACCACCCCACAAGAATGTAGCTTACACTTTATCAATAATTTTTGCCAGTCTCTGGCATTTTAAATAACGAAATATAATAAACAGGCAAGCTTGAAAGTACTGACTTAATCAAAATAAGTCTTCCCCCAAAGGACAAAAACTTCCTTTTATCTGTGCTTGATCACTGTTTATTTATTTATATTGTTTTCATGCACTAAACGAAAATCGAACAAACTGCAAGTGTTCAATTAATATGAATATCTGTGACTGTCATAGTTTCCTTTTGTTTTGCATGTGTGTTTAAACTCCATTTGGTGCTTTCTATTGGTGTATATTAATGGGATCTTAATGAGAGATTTTGGGAAACTATATGAAAGGTGATGGAGCACAGGATAATCATTTTGCATGGATGACTTTTATTACAAAACTTACAAGATAGATAGTTTAGATCATCGGTGCAAGCCCGAACTGAGGCCTACAATAGGGGTATGGAGACATGAAGATATGGAGAGATGAAGGTATGGAAGGGAACTTATCCTGATGGGGCACAATCTGCTGAAGAGAAGCAAATACATTTAAGTTAATGAGAAACCTCAGTTTTAATGAAGAATCTGGTTCTGAGCCATACACTGACTGCCTAAAGTTGGGATGGGTGCATGCATCTGAAGGTTTTTACTTTCTTGACTTCAGGGGAGATTTTAATGCTCTAAATTAGATAATGCAATTAATACATGTTCTAAATTAGATTAGCTTCACCTTTTGGTTGGCGTATATTTTTAGCTATAGACTCGTGCCCGTGCTTAAGCAGGAAAGGACAAAATAAATAAAATAATTCATATTTTTGTGAATAGTTTTTTATACCTATAACTTTTTTCTCCAATTTTATATTTTAAAAATTTTTGGGTTACAGTTCTATAATTTTAGAAGAAACTAGAAAGGGACCTAATTTTTCAGATTGAATGAAACAATGAAGTGTATGGCTAGTTTTCTAAATAGGTTAACTTCATGATTGTATCATGACAAAAATGATATTTATCATCACATTTATTTATCCCTTTACCTCACTTTCTATGTGTATTGATGCAATAAATATCATGTGTGCATATTCTAGATAGAACCCATCATATTTAAAAAATGATAGAACCCATCAAGCCATATGAGAAGTTACTTAGGAAAAGAAAAAAATTAGTGAAACATTTAAGTGATATATAGCATCCCTCTATCCAAAATTATTTTAACTTCATGGAATTTGGAGTTCCCTATCGTCTGAAATTAATTAATAATTTTATATGATTAAATTTTTGCAAAAGACAAAGCAATTCACATAACACTGAAAAAGCTATGAATATGACAATTTCAACTTTCAATTACCAAATGAGACCAATTGGGAAAAGAAAAGAAAAAAATTGTGGATGCTATGTTTTTAAGTTATTCCTCAAGAGGATGACTGCACAAATGCCTCAAACATTATTTGTTTTGAGCTTGCACATGGTTGATATCAATATAACTTAATGCTCTTCAACAGCACATTACAACCCAAAGATACAAAGGTTTTGAAGTTAGATTTTCAGAGACCAATTCCAATTCAAAAGACGATTAGACCAAATATATATATATATATATTGTAAACTTTCAGTGCAACATCTAAAACTGCTTTATCTTGTTCAGTGTGGTGCACATGCACGTAAAAAAAAATGCAGTTTCAGTGCATAAGCGTCCGTTACTATGAGGTCTGCCAGCACATTCGTAAACTATTTAAAAGGCTATTTTGCTTATAATACAATCGGAATTTGTAAACTTCTAGATGAATAAAGAAATTTTGTACATTCCAGGTTCAAGAATTTCAAAAGAAATCGGTACATTCCTCCATAGCACATCAGAATCTTGGTATTGGTGGCGACTTATATACACCTATGAGAATAGAGCAAAAATTTTTTTGGGAAAACTTATACAAATGCAGAGAGATCTAAATAACTAATCTAAAGGATTTACCGATCAAACTCATGGTTTCTACAATGTTACATGTCGTGATGTTATAAAATATGAAAGAAGGTCCACACAGTCTATGCCAATTGAAACTTAAAAGAGACACAACATGAGTTGGATAAACACGACATCGCAACAGTATACAAACTAGAAATTTACTTTTACAATTTACATGGAAAAGAGAGAACCCATGTCTCAATGGCATTACCTATCTAGCTCAGACTCCGAATGAATTGCTTGAAAAAGAAACTAAAGGTGAAGCATTAGTATTGAAATAAAGGTGAAGCATCATAATTATAAAATAAAAAAATTACACTATTTTGATGGCTCTCAATTAACCATGAAAACCAAAAAAGCCTTTCCAAACTGTAAAACCCAAGTTGTGTGTAGGATTATTTTATTGGATAGATTAGTAATTAAATTAATTTATATGAGTCATTTATTAATATCAAAGAATTAGTTATGAGATGGCATTATATTTCCTATTACTTAGATGGGTAATTTTGTAACTTTGAGAAATTAGGTTAATAAGCCCACCTATTGTGGCTTTAAGTCTTGGAAAACAAACAAAACAGAGGCTATGAATTGCTCCATAGGCGGCTAGGGTTTGAGAAGGTAAAAGAAAAAAAAAGAAAAGAAAAGGAGAAGAGAGGTTCAAGTGAGGCTGCAATAGGGATTGGAGGCAACACATTGGTGATTTTGGGACACCCATTGGCTAAGGTAAAATCTGTCTTTACTGTTAATTATTAAGTTTATGTTGAGGAATTTAACAATCAATGCATTAAGGAGATTTGGAAGATCTATAGGTGCCTACTTAGGTTTTGAGAATTGGGTGCAATGTGTAAGTGTAACTTTGGGTGGGTAATAGAAACAATGGAGTTTTGTATCATGGGTAAGGGTGTGTTTGGCTATAAAGTTGGGTTGAATGGTTTGATCACTTGGATATTAAAGCAATGCATCCCCTCAGTAGTACATGCTTCGAGTCTGGTTTGATTGTTGAAGCTCCCTTGTGGCCATACCTTCTCACTAGATCAAAGAAACTCTTTTTTTGTGGTTGTATCTTGCCTTTGTCCTTTTTTATCCATTTATTCTTTCCTTTCTTCATCTTCTTTGCCTTCTTACTCATACTCTTAATACTTTGGGCTTTTGACCCAATTGCCTCTCTATTATCTAGCCCAACTACCTCAGTTCATTCATTTGAACTAAGACTCTGATTTCTGGGCCCATTCTGTAAAATATGTAGCCTATCTATTCCATTCTTCACCTGACTACAGCCCAATGCCACTTTTAGATTCAATCCACGTTCAAACAAACTAGACCCACTTAGACTTCTCATTCATCCAAGCATGTACACCTAATCATCACAGTCTTCACACAGCTCAGCACAACTATTTTTTGGGTTTTCCATAATCATCATTGTTTGGCAGGCGTCAATCTCTAGCTCCTTTCCCACTTCACCACAAGACTCTACAACTACCATCTCACTTATCTCAACCACCTCTTTATCTTCTTCCATGCTGTTATTTATTCCACATGTCTTATCTCCCATTGCCACCTCATCAAATTGCTTCAACTCATGGGCTGACTTATCAACCCGATCGTCATCCCCTTTCTCTCTTCTGTCTATCTCCTCCATAAACTGATGCATCTGATCATTTGTGTTATAGTCCTCTTCCATTTGCATATGCTTCTTACAGATACAAGCTTCTTTAATTGTTTGGACTACAACACTTTGTTCTTCACATACCCTTATTGGGTATAGCATCCCCTTGCACTTCATATTTAATTTTTACTTGTGGGAGTGCCGAGAGTAGGACTATGATTTAAGTACTTGGATTATTATTATTATTTCTTTTATTAGTGGACTTGGTGGACAATTTCATATGATAAGAATTATCTATTTTTATGGATTTTAGCATTATGATATTTAAGGATTTAATTTGAGTATTTTACATTGTTGGTTATGTGTTGGACTCTTAGCCTTGCATGCTCACTTAAATGAGTGGGCGGCGTTGTCACGGAGCTTGGGGCATGAAAATTTTATGGTATCAGAGCCGACCCATGCACACAACCATGTGGGCCACTTATTCTGGGCTGGCCACGAGCTTGTCGTGGTATTCTGATTGATTATAGACCCTCGCGAGGACGTGAGGATTTATAAGTGGGGGAGTTTGTAACACCCTGTCCCACATCGGAAGTTTGCAAGGGTGATCTTGGGCATATATAGCACCACTACCTTGCTACTAAATAACTTGGACTTAAGCTTTTGGGTATTGTTGGTCGACCCACAAGTTATTTGGGCCAGCAAGTAGTGGGGCGTTACAGCAAGTAGTGGGGCGTTACAGCAAGTAGTGGGGCGTTACAAATGGTATCAGAGCCAGGTTGTAATTTTAAAAGTTGGTATAGAATAGTGGTGAGATTGGGTAGATGTAGGATTGGGAACGCTTATAATTTGGTAAAATGTTAATTTTATTTACGTGTTATAGGGACTTGAGAATAGAATAAGATGAGGTTTTATTATTGATGCATATAGGTTGTAATGGAACATGAGGAGACATTGGCAAATATGGCTAGGAATACACGCCAGGGTTAAACGAATCGACAGACTGGTAATAACAATCTGCGAGGGAATGTGACTAATATTGGTAGTGGTTCTCAAGCAGTCGGAGGAAATTAGGGCAAGAGTTGAAGGAACAATTATAAGAGTTACTAGATAGGGGCTTTATTAGGCCTAGTGTTTCTCCTTGGGGTGTGCCCGTTTTATTTGTGAAAAAGAAGGATGGTAGTTTTCGCCTTTGCATTGATTATCGAGAGCTAAACAAGGTGACAATTCAAAATAAATATCCTTTGCTTAGGATAGATGACCTATTTGATCAGTTGCAAGGAGCACAAGTCTTTTCTAAGATTGACCTTCGTTCTGGCTATCACCAGTTGAAGGTTAAGGCGGAAGATATACCTAGGACAACCTTCCAAACTAGGTATGGGCATTATGAATTTTTAGTGATGCCGTTTGGGTTAACCAATGCGCCTGCAGCTTTTATGGATTTAATGAACAAAGTATTTAAACCCTTCTTAGATCAGTTTGTGGTAGTTTTTATTGATGACATTCTTGTGTACTCGAAGAGTAAAAAGCAGCACGAAGAACATCTGAGAATAGTGTTGTGGATATTAGGGGAGAAAAAGTTATTTGCTAAATTAAAGAAGTGTGAATTTTGGTTGGAGAGTGTATCATTTTTGGGTCATGTGATATCTAAAGATGGGGTGTCTGTTGGCCCCAAGAAAGTGGAGGTGGTGGTGGAGTGGAATCGGCCTACTAGTGTCACTAAAATTCGTAGCTCCTTGGGTTTAGCAGGATATTATAGAAGGTTTGTTGAGGGATTTTTCCTAATTTCTACGCCTTTGACTCATTTAACACAAAAAGGGGTTAAATTTGAGTGGTCTGATGATTGTGAGAAGAGTTTCCAAGATCTAAAGAGTCGATTGGTGTGTGTTATAGTTCCGTTCAGAGATGAAGGTTTTACCATCTATAGTGATGCATCGAAGATGAGCTTGGGTTGTGTCCTGATGCAGAATGATAAGGTAGTGGCATATGCGTCTAGGCAGTTGAAGCCATATGAGCAGAATTATCCTACGCATGATTTGGAGTTGGCTGCCGTGGTGTTTGCAATGAAAATCTGGAGGCACTACCTGTATGAGATATTCACTGATCATAAAAGTTTGAAGTATATTTTCACTCAAAAAGAATTGAATATGAGGCAAAGGCGATGGTTGGAGCTATTAAATGACTATGATTTGACTATTAATTATCATCCAGGAAAAGCCAATACAGTGGCAGATGCCTTGAGTAGAAAGACCCCGAGTAATTTGGCTACCTTGATCACTGACCAAAAGAATATCTTGGAGGACTTGCAGAGGTTGAATATTGAGATTAGATGGCATAGCCATGGAGTGCAGTTGGCAAACCTTAGAGTTCAACCCACATTGATTGATAGAATTAAAGATGCTCAGGGAAGAGATCCTCAGTTGCAAAAACTTAAGGCTGAAATGGAAATAAGGCTACAGATGGAATTTGTATGCATAAAGATGGAACCTTGAGATTTGGAGAGAGGTTGTGTGTGCCTAATGATTTAGAGCTCAAGAGAGAAATCCTGAGAGAAGCTCACAGTTCAGGGTATACTGTACATCCAGGGAGCACTAAAATGTATAAAGATTTGAAGAGGAACTTTTGGTGGAATAATATGAAGAAGGAAATTGCTCAGTATGTTGCTCAATGTATGGTATGTCAATAAGTGAAAGTTAAACATCAGAGACCTGCAGGTAAGTTACAACCTCTCCTATTCCCGAGTGGAAGTGGGAACATATTACCATGGATTTTGTGACGATGTTGCCTAGGACCTAAGATGGTAACAATGTTATTTGGGTTATTGTTGATCGATTGACCAAATCTGCTCACTTTCTAGCTTTTATAGTAGGGTTCTCCTTAGAGAGGTTTGCAAAATTGTATATCAAGGAGATTGTGAAGTTGCATGGTATTCTGGTGACCATAGTGTCTGATAAAGATAGCAGATTTGTATCTATGTTTTGGAGGAGTTTGCATACAGCTTTGGATAATAGTTTGAATTTTAGCACGACCTTTCATCCTCAAAGTGATAGACAATCAGAGAGAACTATTCAGACTCTTGAAGACATGTTGAGGGCCTGTATTAATGATCTTGGAGGTTCTTGGGAAGAGCATTTGGCCTTAGTGGAATTCTCTTATAATAATAGTTATCATGGGAGCATTCAGATGGCACCGTATCAGGCTTTATATGGACAAAAGTGTAGATCACCTATTT
The DNA here is from genome assembly GCF_004153795.1 of Camellia sinensis. Lineage (NCBI taxonomy): Eukaryota > Viridiplantae > Streptophyta > Magnoliopsida > Ericales > Theaceae > Camellia > Camellia sinensis. The sequence goes on from NW_021025426.1 coordinate 51,127, forward strand.
GTTAGGATGATGTGGACGAAAGGAAGTTGTTAGGGCCTGAGGTTGTGCAACAAACAGTGGACAAGATCAATCTTATTAGAGAGTGACTTTGCACTGCACAGAGTAGACAAAAAAGTTATGCAGATAACAGGAGACGCGATTTGGTGTTTGGGGTTGGAGACAATGTGTTCCTTAAGGCGTCTCCTATGAAAAGAGTAATGAGGTTTGGTGTTCGTGGTAAATTGAGTCTAGTTTAATTGGACCATTTGAGGTTTTAGATCGAATTGGAGAGGTAGCTTACAGACTTGCCCTACCACCTTCACTAGTTGGAGTTCATAATGTCTTCCATGTTTCGATGTTGAGGAAGTATATACCGAATCCCAATCATGTGATTGATTATGCACCGTTGCAGTTTAAGGAGGATTTGACCTATGAAGAACACCCTGTAAGAATTGTTGATAAGAAGGACCAGGTTTTGAGGCGTCGAGTCATCCACTACGTTAAGGTTCAATGGAGCAATCACTCAGAGAGAGAAGCTACTTGGGAACTTGAGGATGAAATGAGACAAAAGTATCCACAACTTTTTGAGACTACAGGTATGTCAAATTTCGAGGACGAAATTTCTTTTAAGAGGGGAAGAATGTAAAACCCAAGTTGTGTGTAGGATTATTTTATTGGATAGATTAGTAATTAAATTAATTTATATGGGTCATTTATTAATATCAAAGAATTAGTTATGAGATGGCATTATATTTCCTATTACTTAAATGGGTAATTTTGTAACTTTGAGAAATTAGGTTAATAAGCCCACCTATTGTGGCTTTAAGTCTTGGAAAACAAACAAAACAGATGCTGTGAATTGCCCCATAGGCGGCTAGGGTTTGAGAAGGTAAAAGAAAAAAGAAAAGAAAAAGAGAAGAGAGGTTCAAGTGAGGCTACAATAGGGATTAGAGGCAGCACGTTGGTGATTTTGGGACACCCATTGGTTAAGGTAAAATCTGTCTTTACTGTTAATTATTAAGTTTATGTTGAGGAATTTAACAATCAATGCATTAAGGGGATTTGGAAGATCTATAGGTGCCTACTTAGGTTTTGAGAATTGGGTGCAATGTGTAAGTGTAACTTTGGGTGGGTAATAGAAACTTTGAGAATTGGGTGCAATGTGTAAGTGTAACTTTGGGTGGAAAATAAAAACAATGGAGTTTTGTATCATGGGCAAGGGTGTGTTTGGCTTTAAGTTGGGTTGAATGGTTTGATCACTTGGTTATTAAAGCAATGCATTAATCTAATATGGAGGGGTTTTTGTGGGTGTATGTAATACGTAAAAATATTAATTTATTTGAGGTTTTATTTATTAGGTTTGTGTGATTGAAGTGGTGAAATTGGGTGTTTGGAGTTGGTGTTGGAGTGTTATGTCTAAGCGTTTGAGGTAAGTAACCCTCTATCACTGTTGGTTCATTTTCATTCGTATCAAATCGTTTAAAATCATAAATATTTATTTATAACCTTTATGTTCTCTTAAAATAAAATATGGGTCAAGTATAAAATAACATCGAATATTATTACGAAAATTATTCGAATATTTGGTGAAACTATTCTGAAAATTGTACCAAATGTTTATTCTGAAAATATCGAATATTTTTATTTAAAAGTTGTGTATTGTTTGAATTTTGAACATCACTCTAGTCTGACTATGATTTGGACCCTAGCCAATGGGGGTTATTTATTGGCATAGAAACTAGTTTCTTTTGGGGCTTTACCACCGGCCTATGTGTGGTTCTGGGCCTTGTCACGGGCTAAGTGACCGTAGTTATTAAGACTTTGGTTTTGTGAATCAAATCATTGAACCATCTGAATATCGAACCATCGATTTGAACAACGAATTACTTTGAATTATCTTGTTGGCTTTTCATTTAAAATGTATTGTACATTGTTTATTTTTAGCTATGAAACCACCTTACAAATAATTGTTCATTTATTGAACTGTAGAAAAAATTATATTTATTGGTTATCGATTTATTTATTTATTTATTTATTTTTGTATACTTGATCCAGCTAGCAGTGATGGTTGGTTATTTACTGGGCTATCTAGCTTACCCTTATTTTTTTCAGATTCTGAAGAGTAGAGCTGCGCGGGATTTTTTCTACATGTGAGAGTGCCGAGAGTAGGACCATGATTTAAGTACTTGGATTATTGTTTTGTTAGTGGATTAAATTAGTGGACTTGGTGGACAATTTCATATGATAAGAATTATCTATTTGTATAGTTTTTAGCATTATGATATTTAAGGATTTAATTTGAGTATTTTACATTGTTGGTTATGTGTTGGACTCTTAGCCTTGCATGCTCACTTAAATGAGTGTGCGGCGTTGTCAGGGAGCTTGGGGCGTGACACAAACAATGCAAAGCAGAACCATGAATGACACACACATGGGCAATTGAGCCAAATGCCTCATAGTGGCTGCCAAGACAGCAACTAGTTAAGTTTCTTGATGATGCTGAGCTCCAAAACTTTGGATGATTTCTGTGAGTTTACTTTTTTTCATGTTTATAACCTTTTGAAAGTTAATTCTCAAAACCTGGTCACTGATATATGGGGAACATTAGTAACAAAAATGAGCCACGAAACCAACCATAAAAACTTTTACAATATGGACTCACAGACTTTATGAGAGCTATATATAGACATTAGCTGAGTCCACACGAGATAGATAACTAATTTATTTGGATTTTTTAACCAATCAAGCATAAGATTTTTAATCTTTACTAATCCAACTAACTCGATTTTTAGGTACTCCTTTTTTTGTAGAAGAAAGTTTGTCTGATAATTAAATGGTTCATTTCAGTTTTATTGAAGATGAAAAATTACCGTGTTAAGTATTGTTTTCAATTCCTACTAGCATACATCAGTTTTGGTTTAGAATTTTTTTCTTTGAACAGTGTTTTGGTTTAGAATTTTCATTCCACTACAGTAGCTTAACAAGTGTAAAAAAACATGGGAATAAGAATGGATGTTCCATTCCACATCATTCAATGTTAGAAACCAACCAGCAGAGTGAGGATATTTCATTCCAAAGCTGAATCGCCATTAACAGCACTAAGAACAAAGAGAACCAAGCAGATCCTTGTCAAGGGAAAACTTGAAAATCCACAGTTGCCTAACCTAGCAAATCACAAAAGTCCTTCACCTTTTAAAGGGAAGTGTAGGCCTCTGACTTCTTTCATCTTTAAGATTAAATCAGCAACTGTATGGCAAGGGATATTTCAATATCCTTTTACTTGAGTTGCAACTTTCTCTTTAATTAACTCCAAGTCATTTTCCCAAGAAGCTAAACCATTATTAAAGAAAAGGTTATTTCTGGTTTTCCAAATGGTCCAAAAAACTGTCATGGAAGATTATAGCCTCCCATAAGAGCTTTTTGACATTCTTGAATTTTATTCCAAACCACCAATCAAGTAAGGCACTAACTGATGAAAAACAAACTCATTCCATTCCCCACCAAGACAAACAATCACCCCAAATTTTCCAAGATCTTCTACAGAGTAACTCATTCACACAAATATTAACAGAGCCTAGAACATGATTCATCCAGGGAATTCATTTTAATCAAAAGATTGCGAATGGTAATCCTTTTGTGCCGGACTAGCCAAGCAAAAACAACAATTCCAAAGGAGGCAATGCTTTTCCACAAACTCTATTGTAGGAATAATACAACATTGAGATGAAGTAAACAGATTTTGTAAAGATTTTAGAGAGAAGTTACCTGATGGATCCACTCTCAAAATTAATTGATCCATTGATTGGCATTAACCTGATCAACCAGTGGCAGCATTTGCAACAACCTATGATGGTCTTCCTCCTCCTTCCATACCAAGAAAATCTTCCTATATGACATACTTGTAATGATGAAATCATTAATGAGACCATCTTTGTTACATAGACACCCATTTATCAAACAAAAAGAGAAATCTCATTCCATTTCCCAATTTTAGTAGCACATTATTGGGGACATGTTCAGAAAAAATAAAAAATAAAATAAAACTGCATTATCCTTTGGCCCCGTTTGTTTTCAGAGGTAGAATGGAGGGGATTAATAGTGAGGGGATTGTTAGTGAGGGGATTGATAGTGAGGGGATTAATTAATAGTGAGGAATTGTTAAATTATTTTTATATAAAATAATAAAACAAATAAAAAAATATAAAAATTAAACATTAATATTTTAAAAAAAATTCCCAATATATAAAAAATAAAAAAAATAAAAAAATTTCTAATCTCCTCACTATTTTTCTAATACCATCTCTACATCCTCCTTACCAATCCCCCTTCCTCCTCCTTACTAATACCAAGGGATTACTAATCCCCTTCCTATCTCTCAAAACAAACACCCCATTCTCAATCCCCTCCTCACTATCAAACCCAATCCCCTCCCTATAACCCCAAACAAACGGGGCCTTTAAGAAATGAAATATCCCATCTCTTGTTGTCCCAATTTATCTTTTCACAAATCACTCTTTTCCAAAGGGGATTTGGCTCAGATGCAAACCTGCACCACCACTTAATCAAGAGAGCTTGATTCTTAATTTTTAGATTAGAACTACCCAGAACCATAAATCTATGCAATGAATCTTTCATCATATGAGATTACGCTCATTGTAATTATAGTCACAGGGTTAGTGTTCAATGTTCATTGGCTCGATTTGTTTTGACAGAAAGATCCACGTTAAACTCATAGTAGGCAGGGCTGCGGAGGCTGTTGAAAGATTATGAAGTATTCTCTAGTTTCCTTTCCCATTTGAAGAGAATTACTAATTTATACAGTAACTTTGTTCATATGATTTGAGTTTAGAAGGTGAAATATTTTCACCCTTCTCTTTTAGAAAAAAAAGTCTCTAGGTGGACAACCCCTCGGCAGAACTTGTAAGTCTTAGATACTTCAATCTTTAGTTTGCCCCGTCACTCACTCACTCTCTATTGCTGCAAAATGTGAAAATATGCTGACTGCAACTGAAGCCAAACAATACGAATTAAATTTCAACACTCAGATTATTTGATAAACAAAACATCATTTTTTTGGGTAAGTCAATATATACCAAAGATCAAAAGTAAATACATAGTACAAGGAGCATACACGGACAACACAAACAAGGATGGGAATCATCTAAGCAAGCAAAAGATGAGGCCAATACCATTCAGTCAATCTAGGCCTTGTTTACATTTGACACGAACATATGTACAAGTTACAACAGATACAACATATAGACCATGAGAAGATAGCAATAGCTGCACAGAAAGGCTAGAAAGCCAAAGCAGCAACAATAGTAGCATCAGCATAAAACCAGTCAATTTACGACTGAGCTTTTATATGTGACACACACACAAAAGCACATAGAGTTTGATAAAAGAAGCAACATGACTAGAACCAAGGAAACAACAACAACAATACAGAATCATCAAGCCACTTCATATCTTGATTCATCAAACCTTCTTTCGATCTTCAACAAGATGCAACATTTCTTTAAATCAGATGTAACATTTACATCACCGGACGCAGCAGAAAATGATTGAAAGAGTTGATACCATCCTTCGGAAGCTCTTTTGGTTTCCCAAGGATAGCAGTAGTTGGGGCAAAGTAGATAAATGAATGTATCAAGCCTGTAAATGAAAATGATAGCATAACAACAATAACCAAGACTTTTTTTTTTTTTTTTTTTTTTTTGGTGATAAATACAATGACAAACAAATATTTGACAAGCATCTACCGAAACTTAAACCACATGAAACCTAAATAATGTTTAGTTGGCATAGATGACATTTACACCTTGAACAATTTTTACTAAAATCTGAAAACACCACGGGGAAAATAATAATAAATAAATAAATAAAATAAAAGAGTGGTTTAGCAACAAACTTATGGTGAATTATGATAGCACTAAAATAAATAGTCTATGACTCTTTGACGGGAAGAAAAAAGCATTTCATCATAAAACTACTATTTGCATAAGCTTCTAGTAATGTAGAAATGAGAGCAAGATTAACCATATACCAAAAGAAGTTATTATATGTCACTAAAAGATATAGAGATACACAATGCCTAAACATGGTGATATCAAATATGAACAATAGAGTCGGTGTAAGCAACTAAGCATATAGCCATATCCGTAACCTATGGTAAAATTGTAGTTTCTTCGATAGTCATGAGAAGACACAATCGCTAACCAAACCAAATCTCTATCAAATGAAATACAGGCAAAACTTCAAGTAAAACTATGTTACATGCTTTGGTGTGTTCAAGTTTTCAAAAAAAAACTTACAATTTTCATTATTTGTTTAGCCATAAAGATGAGTCTTCAATTACATAGTACATATGTTAAGTTATACAGTATTAATAACCAGCTTTAAATTTATTGAAATTTTGATAAATAAATGTGAACAATGGCCAAAATCATTGCATCACATTGATATATACCTGCTATTTGAAAGGAAGGGTGTGATCAATAGGTCAATTCTTGATAGACTCTCAGGATATATAATGGATCAACCGGCTCATTTACTTCATGTGAAGAATTGTTATTAATGAGAACACTTGCAATGGAATTCTCTTGTTTTTCAATAATATATATATTTAAGAAATTAATTTGGTCTCTTCATCTTCAACCTTCATCAAGTTAGAGCATCTCCAACCCTTCACCAATTTTTTCATCTACTTTGACAATACTCCAATCCTTGCACCAAAATCTTTTAAAAATTTCCTCTCTTATCCCAATTTTTTCTTCTTATCAAATTTGATAGGGAAAAAAAAAAAGCATCTCAAATGCTTCATCTTTTTTTAAAAAATAATTCAATTTCAACCCTTCAAATTCAATGTTTTTTTTTTGTTTGTTTGTTTGTGATTTTTTACATTTAAAAGGGAAAACTGTTATGATAAATCATAAAAATAAAATTAAGAAACATAGCCCAACCTCCCCATATATATATTATAAGTACTACACAGGCTCTATTGCGATGAGATGAGGAGATTGCGACACTGTTAGCATTGATAAAAATAATAAAATAATAATTTTGATATATTTAGTTTGGGTGATTTTTGAGGAGTGAGTACCTGGTAGTTTTGATTCCTCATATTGCAGTTTATTCCTCTACCTCCTCTCTACTTCATAGATGTATCTGTCATCTATGAAGACTGCAGGAATGGGAGTGATAAAGAGATTTTGAGCATACCGCTCGAGCAAAACACTTCACTACTCTAGCAGTAAATACAATGTCCCAGAAGTTTTGTAGGTCTACAGTGAAAATACTGGGAGCATCACATCTACGCTCGAGTGAAGACTTGATTACTCAAGCGGTCTCGCCTGTAAATAGGCCAGATACTGGGTGCCTCGAATCACCGCTCGAGCGACCACTTGATCGCTCGAGCGGTCTCCCAGAACATAATGTTACAATCTTCCCCCCTTAAGGAAATTTCGTCCCAAAATTTCGTGATTCCTGTCAGCAACAAAACCCAACAACCCAATGACGTTCAACACCATACTAACAATAACCACCATTATCAATAATGGAGGTCTGACAAATAATATTTTTAAGTAGCATAGCTGCATAGGTACTACAATAGATGAGCTCTATCCCTATCCAACATGTCAATACTGATACTTTCAAGAGAATAACCTTTCTCAAACTGCGGGTAGCGGGTTGGGTTGGGTTGGGTGGGTGGATTGGCGGGTAAATTGCACACCCATAATCCCAGGTTTATTCTTCTGTCCATTTTTCTTCTTCCTACATCACTACTCACTTTGTATTGAGAATGAATTCAAGTATTACTAACTTATTAAGATTTAGCATGTCGTCCTTTAAAGGATAAAGGATTGGGACTTAGGAAGCTGAGGTTTTTGAACAAAGCATTTTAGAAAATTGCTAGGGAGCTATGCTGAGGAAGATAAGGGTAGTGTAGAATAAGGAATACTGTGAGGGCTTATAAAATTAGTACAAGTTTTTTGGGGTGAAATTATGGAAGAACTAAAGGAATGGCTGAGAAGAATTCTCCAAACATATTTACTTTTCGGTAGGAAATTTGCAAAGATGAGATTTCATGATGACTAATGTATGGTAGTAAGTTCCACAGACTAATAGTTCCAAATCTCTTCAAAATCACATCATATAAGGAAGCCATGGTACCAGGCAATGTTAGTGGAGTAGATGGTACAATGGTTTGGCCCAGTTGTATAGGGCCTTGCAAGAATGAGACATTGACATGGTGGAAACATCTCCATGCTTTATCCCACTCTAGTAGATACCAAAGGGGTAAAAGGCTTACTTTGTGGCAGGAAGTCACACAGCGTAAAAATTTTAAGGTTCGATTCTATTCTAGTAATATTCCTAGTTATAATTGACCAAGGCCTTCCTAAAGTGTCCCTTCTCTTTTTCCCTTGATAGATATCAACATTGGAAAGAATTATGATCTCGATAATTTGGTGAAATGGGAAAGTGTTTGAAGGAAATCCAGAAAAAGTTAATAACCTATTGGCTAAAGCCTAAACACTTCTTTTGTTTTCATTATATAGGATATACCTTACTAGAGCTGACAACTCAGAGTGGTCGTCAAGTGAGAATAAGAGTTAAACATTGATGGATGGTGGGCTCCTATTAGTGCTTGTCATTTAATTAATAAAGGGAAAAGTTTTATTTTATCATACTATCTTTTTGTGCTATTGTTTACATTGTAAGTCCATACAATTAAAGTTCAAAATTTATGTCTTAAGAGTTAAAATTGAGAGACATGTACTTCTCAGTATTTTCTATAACCTATATAAAAAGAACATAAGAATGGTGTAACGTATGGTGTAACACTAGTGCTTCTGGTGTAAGTCTGTTGCTTCTTTGTTTGCAAAGCAAATTTGGGCTAGCTGCGTGGCCTTCAGTTTAGCCACACACACGACAGTAGAAACAAACAAATTCCATCATTCCTCATACAAATTACAACTCACATCTATGGCGGTGTAGTTGTTTGTTGTTGAATTGGAAAGATGGTGAGCTGTCTCAAAGTGTGTTCCTTCTATCCTGATCTTGCCGATCTCCCAACCAACCAAAGCCCACCATCTATCCCTCTCATAAGTTTCGCATGTGTTGAGGAGAAAGCAATGCTCTTTGTTTGCTTGTTCAGCTGATCTCACCCTTGGTTGCCTTCACATTTGTTTGCACTGGTGTGGATTTCAATGGCTTCTACAAGCTTCCTCTGTTTGGTGTACCTCGATTTCACAATCTTGGAGCACCTCTTTGTAGAAGAATTGGTTAGGCAACATTTAAATTTCGCAACTCCCTCTTCTTGCTCTTCCTGTTGGCGACGTTCCTGCTCATTGTTTGTCTTCTACTGAGATGTTCATGTTTGATGTGTATGTGTTTTCGAGCTTGTTAATGTGTGGAGAAATTATGCATACCAATTGTTTGACAATATGCCTAACTAAAATAACCCACAAATTCTCTTCATGGCAAAGCCTCTTCCTAAGATTGCAACCAAATTTCAAGGAAAAGGCCTGGCTTATTTCTTACAATTTAGTTTGTTTCAATTAATTTGTCAAATTCATTTGTTCTTGGGTAGATAGAGTTTGTAATGTGTTTTGATATTTGGTTTCTCTCTAGATAAAAAATGATCGGGAAGCGCCTCACAAGGGGCCAAGTCAAAGAGCTCATCGAAGAGGGCCAGGACAAGCTCAAACTCATCACTACAATGTTCCGTATGTATATTTCAATACTCTCTGTCTTCATGTGCTTTCTCTTTGCTTTTGAATACATCGGTATCATTACAAGCAGAACCAATATCGAATATTGAGCTTCAAATGTTATGCGAGTGTTCAAGAGAACAGGATTTGAATCCTCTAATTGTAGATTAGGTTGTTCTTTGTGTAAAAGGGAAAAGCAATTTTAAAGTTCTGTAACAAAAAGTTAGTTTGAAGATTTTTTATTTGTTTCAATTTGACAGTTAAATATATCTAACTAGCTATGGCTAAAATATTCAATTCTAAAATTATTTGATTCTCATTGTCAGACAACCAAACACGCTCTTGATTTTTCATTGCATAGAACTTGAATTAAACAAGATTGAATATGTTCTTATTTTCTTTTAGTGATATTTGCTTCTTGTTTAGTGGTATTTCTCAGGAAATGTAAATTTTTATTGTATATTTTTGCTTATACTTATTTAGTTTAACATTCTCAATTATGCATTTGTTTCTTGATGATCATTTTCTGCATTTCTTTGTATATCTGTTTGTTTTCTTTCTGATGAAAATTGACATTTTAAGGCCAAAAAAAGTTCTAGGTTATCCTCAATTGAAAAATCTAATGCGTCCCTATATGTTTTTACCAAAGCAATTTGTATGTATATTTCTTTATATATATGAGATTGAAACAATTTTGCTCCAAATTAGAAAACTTTGCCTTACTAAATGTTAGTTCAGAAAGTTTTTCCAAACCGGTAGACTGGTAGTGTATAAACTGTTTTTGTTGAATTGAATCATTAAGATAGGTTTATAAAATATTGATTTCATTGGCAGCCAGATTTATGTAATATGTATGCCTCTCTACACTCTTACCAAAAAATTTGTATATAAATTTATTTATATGCGTAACGTATGCGTTGATATTTTTGTAATCGCCGGATATTTCATGGATTGCTTACTGCTCCAAATTAGGAAACTTTGCATTTTTATTTGTTAATTTGGAACGTTTTGCCAAACTATTAGAGTGTTCCCAGTACCCTAATTAGTTTCTTCTCCTGTATTCATCAGCTTCTAATGTGATTATTGGATTGGGTAAAATTAGATTGAACCACACTTCTCAAATTGCCTAGATAATTTGCTCTAAGGCAAGCAATGTGTGAATTTTATTCTTAGATCTAGTTCGCTTTTCTTTATTTGACTTTACTATTTTCTCTTGAGATATAGGGCTTCTGATTATCCACAGGAATATGACAATGCCTGCCTTCATATGAGATTATTCAATGGACTGATTGTCACCTTGCGGGTGCCCCTAGATTGCTTAGAATCCTTATTTATAAGGCCATTTACATTTTTTCATGCATTTTGTGTTTTTATGCTAATTCTCTTTTACTCAGAGAGATTTCTTGTTTTACTACCTTGGAAGGCTATAACGTTGGTGGGCGCTTGCAAGCTTATGAGGACGTCAAGACTACCATGGTTTTATGCAAGGAAACCTGTCATTAGAAAATTTTATGGTGAGTAGACTGAGGAGCCTGTGTGATTGTGTGGGTGTTTGGGAAGTTGCTATTTTAGTAGGCTATTTTAGGAGGCTAAAATTTTTATGTTTGGGAAGATAGTTGGATTTTTTTGTAGTTGGATGTGATGTTTGTAAGAGAAAAAGTAAAATGATTATGGGTTTGATGTGATATTTTGTCTTATTGGCTATTTTAGCCTATTTTATCTTTTAGTGCTATTTTAGCCAAAAAAAAGCTAAAAAAAGCTCTTCCCAAAGACCCCTTGTGTTTTCCATTTCTGCTTTTTGTTTTCATTTTTCGAAAAACTTCTTTGGCAGACTGTTTCTGAAAACAGTTTTCAGGAAAATGTTATAAAAACAGCCCACTTTTGACTAAACACCAAAAGGTTGTTTTGGAAGTTTTGAAAATTGTTTTCACACAAAAATGAAAACAATGGTTAGAGTCTGAAACATTTTTGTTGGGAGCGGAAGTATCAAAGGGATCGTGAATTTCCTACCCCAGTTATAATGGTTAGATTCTTTAGCAAGATCTTCTTTGTGTTTATTGGGCATGGATTCTTTTACATGCATATCATATCCACATCAAAAGAAAAAAAAAAACAAAAAACAAAAAAAACCAATCACTCTATTTGTTTTCAGTTTTTTGAAAACACTTTTAAGAAATTTCTAATTTCTTGTTTTCCGTATTTTTTTGTTTGTACTGAATTTTTTAAATATTTTAAGCAATTTTTTTAATTTTTAGACACACCTAACATAAATACACTTAAAAAGTATAATTTTCATGAAAAAAATCTTTAAAAAATTCACTAAATACAAAAAATACAAAAATTCAATATATTTTTCGTATTTATTAATTTTTTAAAATATTTTACTTTTTAGATACATCTAAGTAAGGTGCATCTAAAAAAGTAAAAAAAAATGCTTAAAATTTTAAAAATATTCACTAAAAACAAAAAAAAAATAAAAAATAAAAAACTCAATTTTCAGAAAACTGAATTAAAAAAATTGAAACCAAGCACACTGATATTACTCTTTGGATCATGGAAGATGCTTGATAGTATTATCATTTGAAGATAATTGCTTAGTGATGGGGGAAATATATGATGCTCGGTGGATATTTCAATTATTGATATTATAAATGTGTATATATATCAGTGTATGTGTGTGCATGCGCGCTTTGCATGAGGTTTTTCTAACTAGATTTTTTAAGACTGCATTTGGCTTCTTCATTCGATTGAAATAAAATGTAATGGAACAATTATTTTTTAGTCTGTCTATAGAATGATTTGTAATACATTTTTCATAATCTCTTTACATATTGTGTTTGGATCATAAATTTAGATAAATATTTGTAAAGAAAAACGAAAATAGGGAATAGGCACATAATATGGAGTATGTGCATAAATAGAAATGCTTCTAGCTTAATCTATTACTAATAAATTCTCTTGTTATGTACTTGTTATATTTTAGTTAATGGTATTACTTGAATGATTGCCTTATCTATTTTTGATTATTTAATAAATCGAATACAATATACAACCAGACAATATGATACGATATACATATATTGAAAATAAGCACTCTTAACTTCAATGCAACCCACTAAATAATATGATATTGTGACGAACCTGACCTCCAAACTAGTACAGTATATAATTTAAATGAGTTTAATTGCATGATTATGTGTTTAATTGTGTGATTGCATGTTAATTCTATAATTATCTGTTGATGTATGGAATATCTGTTTAAATTGACAACTTAGAGTCGGAAATTGGGAGCCTAAACGGCTTCAGAAACTAAAATTGACTAGCCCAATAGGCTAATTAGAATATTTAGAATTGTATGGCAACTTTAATTGATATTTGATTTGGATCAAAATAATTAGAATAAACTGATTGAATTAGTTAGGGTTAAGTCTAATTAATTAATCTTAACCACATTTGATTAAGCTAACTTAATCACACCCTATATAAGGCTCTAATTAAGCTTATAGGCTCATTTTCATAACACTTAGCTGAGAATTGAGAGAAAGGAGAGGAGAGTTCAACATTTAGAGAGAGAAAGAAGAGAATTGTAGAGAATTAGTGGAAGATTCAAAGATTGGAGCCATAATACACTTGAATTCAACACTAGATATGGCATATAGTAGTTGAATTCCCCTCATTTTTGAACTCATTGGCATGTTATTGAAGAAAAGAAGCTATGAGTATCATAAAAATGGAAGAATAGAGTTGAATTATACACATGCATGCATAATTTGAGTTAGAATTCATGAAATTCCTACATGCATGGTACATTTACACCTTAATTTGGAGAATCCTTCATGTTTTCATGCTTCTCATGTCACTTGATCATATTTTGAACATGTTTTGGAGAAATGTACACTCAAATTGAGTGAAACTTACTTTATAAATTGAGGTTGGAGTCATTGGTTGGGAAATTACCATGATTTTGAATAAATGGATTCAAATTGGAAGTGTTTTCATGTTATATAGTGACTCTCCATGTTTTTATACCAAAAACACAAGATTTGAAGCTTTGAGTACCATGTTTGAACTTCAAACATAGTTCTGGAAATTCCAGAATTCGTGCTGTCCACTTGAGCGAGGGAAGCCACGCTCGAGTGTGGAATTCGGGCTCCCAGAAGTTTATGAAATTTTATAGTCCGCTCGAGCGACCAAAGTGGCGCTCGAGCGAGGACCCTTTTTCTCAACCTTCCGCTCGAGCGATCATCGAGCAGGAATTTCATGTATCCAGTACTTTTACAGACCGCTCGAGCGACAGAAGTTGCGCTTGAGCGACCACCTTTGTTTTTGAACCCCTGCTCGAGCGTAGAAAGTTGCGCTCGAGCGCAGACCCTGTTTTTAGCAAAATTTTACCAACCCTTTTAAGTGCATATTTGCATCCTCATGCCACTCCAAGCATTCTTAGGCATCATTTGGACTCCAATAATCATACAATAAGTTAGAGACACATAAAGAGAATTGAATTAAAATGAAATGGAGATTCATTTGTACTTTGTTATGTGCTTCGTTTAGGTGGACGTCCAAGGCTTAGTGTCTCCGCGAACCACTGTGAGTAATAACCTTATAAAGATATGTTCAAATTACTTTACTTTCGAAAATGTTATTGCTATCAAAATGGATATGTGATTGATTGAAATGTTATGTCCTCTAATGAATGAAGTTCTGTTTTGAAACGATATTGTGGCATCTATTGAATATAGGCCCTTGCCTGGGGGTAACAATACCATGGCTGGGCCCTTGCCTCGGGGTGATAATACCATGGCTAGGCCCTTGCCTGGGGGTAATAATACCATGGCTAGGCCCTTGCCTGGGGGTAATAATACCATGGCTAGGCCCTTGCCTGGGGGTGATAATACCATGGCTAGGCCCTTGTCTGGGGGTAACAATACCATGGCTAGGCCCTTGCCTGCAGGTAACAATACCATGGCCAGTATGATTCGTTATCATTGGAATATTATTTGTCACTTCATGGATGTACCACATATAACGTTACTAATGGCTTTTGTTACTATAGAGAGATGCATTATTGCTAATCGAAACGTTTTATTGTGAATTTGATCTAATGTGGCAAATGCCTCCCTTTCAAAATGATTTAAGATTCATTTCGAAATTTGTAAGACATGTTTTTGTACTATTGTTGAACTTCATTCATTTAACCTCTTTATTCTGTTATTACTCATTGGGCACTAGCTCACTATTTATTTATGTATGTAATTGTAGGTAGGGAAACTAAACATCAGAGTCAGATAGCCTCGAGTTTACCCGGGTCAGCCTTTTGTGGAGCTTCCAAGTGAAGTAATTCAGGCTTGGGTGGACCCATGCTTGTCGAACCCCCTTTTGTGTGGTTTAATGGTTTTGTATTTGTGCATAGTTGGGGTTGTATTTTGTAAGACATAAATTTGTACTTATGTTGGATGTAACTTGAAACAAAACCTTGTTTATTATATTCGCTCTCCTCATATATGCACGGCTCAATGGATGAATTCTATGACATTTTGGACTTCTGCTAAGCCCCGTACTTTACATTAAAGGTTTATTTGTGTGGAGGCCATAGGTAATATATGATTACTGGTCGGTCATGACGTTAAACCTATAGGGGCAGATTTGGGTCTTGACAGAAACGATATACATATACAAAAAATAAGCACTAACTTTAATGCGTGAACTAGTATTCGTAAAAGTTCCTAGTTATACGATTACTATTTGGATGTTAGTAATCCAAACCAAATGGACTAGCACGTGTTATGCTTGTTCAATTGAAAGAGGGAGTAGTCTCAGGTCACTTGTGTGGGATAATCAAACTACCATGTGTGTGTTTGTTAGAGAACAAGTGACCACCCAGGAACATATCTAGTTCACTTATATGTTATAGTTGTGTGTGCAATCCTTAGACTGAGAACATCATGATTATCCTATGTGTGCATTGCTAAGTTTTCACAATACAATATGCTTATATTCTAACAACGAAATATGAACCTGTATAGATAGGGCCTAGTGAGACACCCACGGAGGCACATGAATGTTTAAGAATTGATCCATCACTCTCAAGTAAAGAGATAGAATATATGTGATCTTTTAGGATATAACTCGAGAAATACCTTGGTCAAGGCAAAGTAATAATTAGAAAGGAGTTTCTAATTTCACCAATACTAGTTGATATGCATTAGATTAGACACATGATTAAGTTAGGGGTTTGATAAACCTGAATGTCCTAATGACCTTTTGAGACATTATACGATGAAAGGATTGAATGTATGGTAACTGTTAAAAGGGCTCATTTTGTAAATTCATAATATCTGGTATGTTCATAATATGTTGCTTGGTGTCACTCAAGATTTGTGGAAGCCCAAGGAAATGTTCCATGGGACATTTAAAATTCATAATAAATATCAAGAATTTATATTATTTCTACTACACAGATAAGTGTGAACCTAAAATTTCACACACAATGACAACATGTAATATAATGGAATGAAAAGAGGTAATCCAAATTAAGTGTTAATCAGGGATTTAAATTAATTAAGAGTTTCGAAAAGCAGTTGCGGTCGCCGTAACGGTTGCAGTTGCGAATTGTAAAGGCCGTAGAGTAACGGTTGCGGTAACCGGAACCGTGATTTTTTAAATTTTTCACACAATTTGAAAAAAGCTTACCCATACGCATATTTTTTTTTTTCAAAATAAAATTTATTAGGGTTTAAAATAGATTTTGATCAATTTTTGTTAGTTTTTAAGTATAATCCAATATATTTCATATTTTTAAATCACTATAAAATGAGCTTTTTACATTTTATTTCAATAGTTAATGACTTTAAGAATAATTGATTTTAAATGTCTATAAAATTATTTTTGATCAATACCTAAACTAACTAAAGAAAAAATATTTACAATTATTAAATGAAATGACTATAAAAAATATATATATATATATATATTGTGCCATAAACAAAAATTATTTTTGAGCTAATGATTTTTTTTAAAGGACATTTTTTTGGACAACACTTTACAGCTAACTAAATAAAATTATTTACAATTAAGCATTAAATGAAATGATTATAAAAATAAAAATTGCGTCATAAATATTTTTGAGATTTTTTTTGAAGACAACACATTATAGTAACAAAATAAAAAAAATTTACAATTAAATATTAAATGAAATGATTATAAAAATAAATACAACCACTATTTATATATTTTTTATTTTACATGCTAATGTAATGAAATGAAAATTAAAAAATAAATTAAAAAGAAAAAAAATTCATACAAGATTTTTTCTTTGGACTTCAACTATGAAGCATGGACACTTCAAAATCGGGGCCATGGCGGTGTCCGACACGTGGACACGCCACGAGACATGCCCTTTAATTTAATGATTTTTTTGTAGGGGACACGGCGGGGGCTAGGGGCACGGCATGGGACACGACGGGGACACGTGTGTCCATATGGGGACACGTTTTTTTTTTTTTGCTTTTGCCTCTTATTTAGTGCTTTTGTGAAGAATATTGTTGGATGTTGAATGTTTTCTCCTTCTTGTCTTAGTTTTTGTTATCGTTTATTATGACTTTTTTGTGAGTGGATGATCTATTAATTTGCTAAAATGTAGTGGTTATATTTATTGAATTAATGTTACTACGTTAGTGATTGTTAATTTTGATTTAGGATGAATGTAATATGAATCTACATGACACATAAAAATATATAAAAATAAATAAAATAAAATTCATTGTGTCCCCTGCTGTGGCCGTGGCCGTGTCCGTGTCCGTGTCCGTATCCGTATCCGTATCTGTGCTTCATAGGACTTGAATCATTTGAATATTCGTTCTTCTTTTGTAAGATTTTTTCTTTTTTTTTTGGAAAGGAAGCTATTCAGAATATTGTAACGGTGTGCAACAAGCCATTACGGTACCGCTACAGCTATAGCGATCCCGGGTTTACCCTTGTTGTACAGTGATCCGGACATGTGTCCGTGGATGTTGGTAGTTGATTATTATCTTGTTTACATCCTTCTTTACTTCGTATTTGAGTTATAGGATGTGTTGGGCAGGTTTGTTACAGGTTGGTGGAGTTTAGAAACCAAAACTAGTTGCCCAGATTTTGGCCTGTACGCTCGAGCGGGGGTTTTGGCGCTCGAGCGGGGAATACACCCATCCAGTATTTCCTGTGCAGTGTTGGACGCTCGAGCGTGGTATTGGCCGCTCGAGCGGGAGTGTTGTGTGTGACGCTCGAGCGGGGGAGTTAACGCTCGAGCGGGGGAGTTAGCGCTCGAGCGGAGACCTAGTTCTGCAAAAGTTCTGGGAGTGTGTATCCGGCGCTCGAGCTGGAGTTTGGTCGCTCGAGCGGGAGTCTGTGAGTGACGCTCGAGCGGGGGTTTGGACGCTCGAGCGGAGAGACTTTTATATAAATCCGAGATCCGACTTTTGGATCACTTTTTCAAGATCTTTTCTCTCTCTTACTTTTCCAAAAAGCCATTTTCAGAGCTTCTCACTCTAAACCGGCCCTTCTCTCTTAGATTCGATCTAGTAGGGGTTGTTTGCTCACCTTTTGTCTTCACGAAAGTTGTGTTGATCGTCGAGGGCTTCCTTTTAATCTGAAAATTTTGAGATTTGGAGCATTTTGGTTTTGGTCTTCATCTCCTTCGGGGCTCCGGATTTGAGGTAGGGATATCCTACTCCTCTCTATGGGTTTTGTCTTTAAATTTTAGTATTTTGAGATGTTGGGGTTGATTTGGTAATTTTGTGAGAGTTTGGGGCTTTTGTGTAATTTTACAAAAGTTGGGGTTTTATTCGTAATAAACCTAGATGCATGTTTGGCATAGAGAAAAGGAATAAATGTTGAATCATTGTTGAAAATGGAACCTTAAGGGTTGTTATGTAAATTATGATAAATGACATAATTGCATTGTTTGATTAATCGGGTTAATTAATCGCGGAAAATGGGGTTATGAAATGGAAATGTTGAGATTGGGAATGTATGAGAAGAATGGTGTAGTTGTATTATTTATCACTCACCGAATTGAAATGTTGATTTAATATCCATTTGTGCATTTATTTTCTGTTTAGAAATAACTGCTTTGGGCTATCGGTGGAGGATAGTCGTGATTGTTGTAGACAATGCATGATGATTAGGCAAACTAAAACTAATCGATTGAATGTGTCATAGAATATGACGGTGGATTGAATACATTAAATTTATGTATTGATTGATTGTATATGGAACCCTTGTGTTTATATGCATTGTGTGTAGAGGAGGAGATGGGGGATGTACTCCGCGGTTTAGGGGAAGATGGGGGATGTACCTCTAAACCGGATAGCGTTGGGAGAAGACAGGGGATGAACTCCGTAGACGTAGCTCATATGCTTGTCTAGAGAAAAGAAGATAGAGCTTATATGCTTATCTTTGAGAAGTGTAGATATAGCTCATATACTTGTCTAGAGAAGTGAAGATAGGGCTAATATGCTTATCTTTGTGAAATGTGAATGTAGCTTATATGCTTATCTGTGAATGTGGGATATAGCTTGATACATATCTGTTGAGATGATGATAGAGCTAACTTGCTTATCTGTTGAAAAAGGGGAAAATGAAAAGTAACTTGGACTCATAAGTCGTATGGCATATAATGTGATTTATATGGATGTATCAGTGTTGGTCATCTATCAATTGCTAGTCTTTTAGTCATTGTTCATGGTTGGTTTAGTGTATTTCTACTGGGCTGTGGCTCACCCTATATGGGAATATCATTTTCAGGTACAGGTAGCATGCCACCTCCAAGGACGTAGCTTGGGAGGCTAGAGGCGGACATACTTTTGTCGTTTATTTTTGTTGTATTACATGTAATTTCAAGCCAAGGGCTTAAAGTGTAAATGAGTAGTACTCTTTTGTTGTAACCAAGTGTTAACTTGGAAAGCTGTAAGCCCATAGGGCATTTGCTTTTGTTGTTAACATGTAATACTTTTGTAAGGATCAACTCTGATTAATAGAAGGATGTGGATATTTCGTTTGTCAATGAATGTCTTAATTGTTGGTTCAATGTTATTATTTTGAGGGCGTTACAACAGCCATTACGGAACACCGAAACAGCAGTTATACATGTGAATTTCCGTCGCACTGCAAATGCGGGTGTAACAGGTAGCGCTTACCACCGCAACCGTAACATTGCACTGCTTTTTGAAACCATGAGCTAATTAATGAGATTATTGCAATTAAGAGTTAATTGTGATATAACTTGTTCATTGTAACGTACTTGTCAAGAAACAAAAAAATAAATAAAAAAATCTTTGTTATAAGATCAGGAAGATCATCAATCCTTGTGGGACAAGATAGACTTGGTCCTCAAATATGAGAGCTATTTTAAGAGCTAGCACTTCAGAGATTGACATATGCCTCTCATTGTCTCTCTAGAATACTTGTGAGCTTGACAATGCCTTTGTTATAAGACTTTTAGATGTCGGATGCTTGAACTACTTTTGAATTGGAGTGAACTCCAAAATCAAGCAAGGAATTGAATTTTGTGTTTGAGGTATTGTTCAAACTATTTCTATGGATGTTTGTATCTATGTTTCATATATATCACAAATAAAATCATGGGGATTGAGAATCAAAATAAATTTTAAATTCCATTATGCCTAGCCTAGGTACACAATTTCCAACAGCTCCTCCGTGCTTGTATTTGGATGGAGTAACATAGGCAATCTTTTGAAGGACTGGAATTGCCTGATCTGGCATTAAAACATGCTGATGTGAGATCCCCATATTTGGTTAGCAGGGATTAGGGAAAATCCTCCTTCCATATTGATTTTTCTGTTTAGAATTTGGGTGGAATGAGTCTACAGCCTACAGGTTTGTTTTGCTTGCTAATATACATCTACATCCTATCCTATGTACATGGTTGCACCCATTGGATGCATTTTCCTGACAGAACATTACTTATTAAAGAAGTCAAGAAAATGTAAAAGTATCTACCTTGAGTGAGAACGGCCACTCTAACCATCTGTCCAGTTCCCTTGGGTAAATTCACCTATCATGAAAGAATTAGAACAATAGCAGAAACTAATTGTAGTCCATGAGATTGCTACCATATTTCTCATTACAATTAATCAAATGCAGGGAAAACTCATTGTTGCCCTCAGCTGTTGATCATTGTATTATGGGTCAATATTGAGACGGAAATGAGCTTCAGCTGTTTCGACAAACTTTGTGCTTGCCATTTGCTTGAGCAATGATATTGCTATTTTTAAGTCATACTCTTTCTTGTTTTCCTTCAATTTTTGAATTTCCAAGAATCTCTTAGACCTCCTCTAATAATCCCAACAAAAGGAGGATAAGGAGTAAGTTAAAAACGCAGCAACAACATGAATGTGAAAGTAGGAGACAGGAATGTGAAAGTATGGGGGTAGACAACTTAAACAAACAAAAGAGGAGACAAGACAAGCAACCACGGTAACAAATATCACGTTCAGGATTCATGCAAAAGCAAATTTCTGATTTAAAAAGGTGATATATGTCAAGAATTTTTAAAAGTGAGGTCTTCTAGCTCTTGTTCTATAACAAATTACAATTTATAATAATTTAAAACACAAGGGCTTTTAATCATTTTGAATAATTTGAGAATTCAGACAAAATTGCAGAATTATTGTTAATATTCAAGACCCAATTATATACAAGGCATTCTTCTCAAATGAGCATGAACCATGACATAAAAAGGTGTTCTCAAAACTTGAGAATGAAGTAATACTCTACTGCAACCACAACCTGTATAGCCAAACTTAAATAAATAAATAAAGGGCAAAACCGCTAGATATAGCCAAAGTTTGAAGATAATCAAAAGATGAAGAAATGAAGAAACAAAAATATGGCATACAGTCTTTTTCAGACGCTACAATGGAGGATTCGAAGGGATTGAAGTGCTCATCATTAAGATAAAACTCAAGCAAAAACAAGTAAATAAATGACTATAATACAGCCATAATACATGCTTTCAATCTCTCATATTGGTTTCCTATAACTAATACTGCAAAATAAACAGAAATCAAACAAAATTCAATATGTAATTCACTACACACATCCACAATCCAAGAAAAACAAAATAAATACCAATTAAAGTAGATCTTAATTAGCACAATCTATGCCCAACTCAATTATAAGATTCTTGAAACTAAAAATTTACAATCACAATTAAAATAAATGTGAAAAGCAAAGAAACCCAACAAATTAAATCACTAATGTGTCCACAATTGAAGAGAAAGGGAAATAAGGAATGAGATTACACTTACTCTGTCACTCTTGAGAGGCAATGCGGCTTTGCCTTTCTTGGGCTTTAGTTGGGGTGACAACACCACCATTTTCCACAACACCCGCTTGGAGTTGTTCAGTTTCTTTTGCTACCTCTGCTTCAGCAGCCAAAGCGGCCACAACAACTGGGGAATTGGGTGAAGAAACGTCAATCCAATAGGTTCTACTTTCATGACTCATCAATCATTTAGTTCTGTAAATATTTTTATAAGTCCTATTTTACATTAAAATCTCTTAAATAATATAAGATAACAGTACACATATTAGAATGATATCATGGTCACATTTTAAACAAAATGTTAGGCTCTGCTTGGTTGTGATTTGTAAACGTGTTTCTACACGTGTGTTTGAGTATGATGTTTGGTTATGGTTTTGAAATCAATTTTCACGAGCTCTGCAGAGAACTCTGTGCATCAGCCGCGTTTTTTGTGAAAATTTTGCCTGAGGAAGTCCACCCGGATGTCCTCTGAATTCCAGATTTTTTTTTTTTCGATTGATTTATATAATCGGGAAAAATATTTTCTGAAATTTTTTAAATTTTTTATGTACTTTAAAATAATTTTGAGTTGTATGTTTAGTTATGAGTTGTAAATTTTTGTATCACATATCAAATGTCACATCAACAATTCCCCACTCAAATCAAACCTCTTTTCCAAAACTATTTTCAAAACTCTTTACCAAACAAATTTTCTACACTCAAATCATAATTCTACAACACACAAACTCAAAATACAACTCATACTCTCAAATCACATTTACAAAACACAACCAAACACAGGCTTAGAGATTTCAAAAATTTTACCAAATGTCTCATAGGAGTGTGGAACTCACATGGGACCCACATTGTGTGGGTCCCACACCCATATAGAACTTTTGGTAGAATTTTTAGATCTCTAGCATTGCTCCATTTTAAAAATGACACATTTGCCAGAAAGTTAAATAAGATAATAGTGCATAAATATCTCATTGTCACATTTTGAAAAAAATGACATATGTGGAAAAAGTTTAATAAGATAATAGCAGACACATTAGAATGATATTTCATTATCACATTTTAGGTATAATATATTTGACAAAAATTTAATAAGACAATAGTGCACAAATGTCTCGTTGTTATATTTTAAGAAGAATGACATATTTAACAAAAGTTTAATAAGACAAATAATATACATTAAAATAATGTCACATCGTCGCATTTTAAAAATGATACATTTGACAAAAAATTAATAAGACAATAGTACATGAATAAAGCCTATTCACATTTGGAATCTTCAAAAAAATATAATAAAAGGATCTCACGATGTACCTTTCCAAATTCAATGGACTTAATAGTTTACAAGAAAATTCATAGGACTTTCTAGTACATACTTTTTTGGGATGGGACTTTTGAATAAATTTCCCTTTTTTTAAATAGAATTAATTGAAAAAATAAAATTTTTAATTTTTTTTTGTTTTTAGTAATTTTTTTTTTTTCATATTTTAGTAAATTTTTAGATGCAACTAACAAGTAAATTTTTGTGAAGAAATTTTTAAAAAAACATTAAAGGTAAAATAACCACACAAAAAAATGGCATATTTTCATTTTTTTTCTTTAGGAATTATTTTATTTTATTTTTTATAAATATTTAATTTTTAGCTGCATCTAAATTAGATAAACTACAAAGTAAAAAAATTTAAAGAAGTTTATTAAATACAAAAAAAAAAATAAATCCTTAAATAGTTTTGAAAAACAAAACCAAACATATTGATAATGTCATTTTAGGCATTTAATTCAAGATGTTATGTTTAGGTCAAATGTTAAATTATTTATTTATTTTTATTTTTTTTATCTATTTAAGCAATAGATTCTTAACAAAATATTTGCATTGATATAAATTTATAATTCAAAATGGCAGTGTATCATTTTTCAGTTGAAGGTGTAAGGTGATATTGAATGATAGTTCAAGGGATAAAAGTGTAATTTATCCTATGAAAGGGTATTTTCATTATAAAGGTCTAAATTGAAAAGAAAAAAAAAAAAAAGATGAGGGGAGTTGGGTGCTACAAATTTTAGTTACTTGGGTAGATAATAGTTGAGGGAGTGTAATTTATCCAAAAAATATGAATTGAAAATGACCTTTTTTTTTATAACTCAAGGTATTCGAACCAGCTTGTGCATACCTCGACTAATTCCTGGGAGACCAATCCCACCGTCTATTAACAGAGGCTCAATTAAAGTCAAAACAGAACTTCATATGGACTGGCCTAATACAGAAATAAAAAATGACCTTAATACATAGTTAATATATGAATGAAAAATGATGTCAATTAGAAATTTTTTTGGTATGCAAATGGAAGTTTTCTTCAAATTCCAAGTAAAATGACTTTAATACCCTTTTGGCCCTTCGCTTTTTTTTTTTTTTTTTTTTTTTTTTTTTTTTTTTTTTTTTTTTTTTTTGCTTCTCATATTTTTTTTTTCATTTTATTTATATATTATACACATAATTTCTAATTAAAACAACATTAATTTCCCACTAGAAGAATAAATAAATTCAATTAAATAACAAATTAATCTTATATTATTTATTTGAATTCCAGGTTTAACAAATTGGCTTGCCAACCCTCTACAGGCATAGTGAAGGATAAGCTTATTTGACATTATACACCAAGGATGGTGTCTATACAGTAGAGTTTGGGTATGAGGTGGCATTAATATTGAAGCGTAATCGCATGTTGGGAACTTAGGGGAAAGGTGAATGAGTGTTGCTATTAGCACTTCATTTATTATTTTGAATTTTTCATTTTTTTAGACCTCGACTTATAAATTTCAAAATCCTCAAAATTTCTCTTCTCCAATAATGCCAAAATTATCTTTTTAAAAATTTCACACCCATTAAATGCACACCCCTCAGCACACCCTTAAAAATCATTGATCTTCCAAAACCTCAAAAGTTCAAAATTGAACTTCACCGTAGAGATATCTTCTCACTCTTATGGTAGTATCTCCATCACTCCCTCTCTCACGACGAATCTCATAGAAAGAAAGACAAGTTTCGCAAGTGAAGAGAAGCTTCTTTATTGATCTAAACCCATCTTTACAAGTTTCACGGTTGTAACATCTCGATTTTCAAAGATCAATTCGGTAGAAATTAAATAACCCAAGACCTTCTTTCTCACTCAATTAATTATAAAAAAATCTTTTTCATTAACCATTTTCTTTTCCTTTCACAAGTCCAAAAAAAATACCATGAATGAAACCATAAACCCACTCTCCGTGTATTACATTGAATATAACTTATTCTTTTACAAGCAAAATTCTCCGAAGGCTTACAATAAATAAGAGGGCCTTTTACAAAGTATAAAACTTAGCCAAAAAAACAATTGAAAAGCACTACAGCTCATCACCACTCTATAACCATGTCAAGGTAAAACCTATTATTTGATCCTCAAGTCCAAAAACATTCCCTGTACACATGTACAGGTAGGGGGTGAGCAAACCACTAGCTTACCAAACAATTTTACAACTTTTCTAAAATTAACTAACCAACATAATGTTTACATCAAAAATCTTGAAATATGCCCAAGAATACACTTTTAAGATTGAGAGTTCGAAAGTCCACATTTCATATTTTCACTTTCACAAAAATGAACAAAATTTAATTATCAATATATCACCATTAATAAAATATCATGAATACAACACTTTTAGAGTTTTTAATCCCAAAACAACTCTATGAATCCATCTTAACAATTTACACAATATTCATCAATATCAATTTATTTTTCTCAAGATAAATTATCTAATCATAATATAATGTAGATATAAATTATACAACTATTAAAATTTAATTTTGAATTTTTAACAAAAATTATCAACACAAGATGATTTTCCAAAATCCAATTCAAAATATCAATATTCTTAACATTTCAACATAATTTTCTTCCAAAAATTATTCCAACAAAATCTGAAATAATATATATGCAATACCTCCTATAATGATATATTTTCTCAAAATATCATAACATGGATTTAAAACAATAATATGAAGAAAATCTCTACCTCAAATAATGAAGAGGAGCAAATCCGAAAGGCAAACTTTGTCTGATCATGAATCTGAAACTATCATTGCGAAGAGTACAATGAGCTCTACGACTTTCATTTACAACACTTTTATAAAATCTCACTCTAAAAACTCTCACTGTAAGCTCAAAGCTTGAGCAACTATGAAGGATTAAAGAGAGAGAGAGACGGACTGAAAGGGTCTAACCCTCTGTCAAACCAAACAAAGAAAATGAAAGGAAAGGGAAAGAAAGATGGGGTGGGTTACCTTCTCAAGGCTTGATTTTCAAAATAATACAATATAATTTTTGTAATAATATCTTAAAATTTTGTAATATAAATTATAAACTGATATCATTTTTCTTATCACAAAATATAATATTTTTGCACACCACAAAATATAATATTTTACTCACTACAAAATATATACACGTTTTCATTCATTACAAAGGTATATAATTTTTCACCGTATGATACACACCATAAATTCAACTTTCAAATATATATTATAATCCTATATAATAAATAATAACAACTTCCAAAGTGGTCACTACCAATCATATAATCAAAAGGACCCAATCTCAAAAAATTCTTTAAGGAGGGTAGGTTGTAATAACCCAGAATTTCCTTCTTCTTTTTTTAAATAGTCAGTGCATAATTTAATTGAGTAAATTTTTGGATTTGACTGCTGTGTAAATTCTGTGAGAAAATAGTTCGGTTTTTTATTTTTTAAAAATAGTTCCTGATCTCAGAAAATTATGATATTTTTATATGTTGTTCCCATATGAGTCTAGTATGTTTGATAAAAATTTTAAAATTTAATTACAAGTATTTATTTTATGAAAATTCGCGGACTGATTGGTGTTCAGTTTAATTTATAGCAGAATTTTGTTATTAAATTTTGAATGTTTAAACCATGACTTGAGATAAATTTATAGCGATCCCGGTTGTCCCTTTACTGTTCTGTTGTATTCCGGACTCGGTTCCGTGAAGTGGTAGTGGTATTTATCTTGTTGTCGTCCTTTAATTCCGCTTGATTGAGTTTTAGGATGTTTTCAGCAGGGTTGTTACAGGTTGGTTAGGCCTTGGTTTCAATTCCTTGTTGCCTAGGTTTTTGGTGTTACGCTCGAGCGGGTCATTCTGCGCTCAAGCGGAGTTTGGTTTCTAGTATAGCGCTCGAGCGAGTGTTCTGGCCCTCGAGCGGGGATTGCACACTTCCAGTATTTCGTGTCTCTGCAAACTTCTGCAGATGTGATTTTTTACGCTCGAGCGGGTTTGTTTACGCTCGAGCGGTGGCGCTCGAGCGGGTCGGTTGGCGCTCGAGCGGGTAGTACTTCCAGAGTATAAGTTCTGGGAGGGGGAAATCTACGCTCAAGCAGACTGGTTTTCGCGCTCGCGCGGATGTGCTTTATTCTTGTGTCTTGGCGCTCGAGCGGGCCTCATTGCGCTCGAGCGTGTCCAGATTTTTGTTCTTGGCGCTCGAGCGTTGTGTTCTCCGCTCGAGCGGGTTATGCGTATAACAGAGGGCAACTGGGCACTTTTGAATCACTTTTTACACTTCCTCTCTCTCTCTTACTTTCCCAAAATCGATTTTGAGAGCTCCTCTCTCTAGAATCTCCCTTCTCTCTTAGGATTGATCTAGTTAGAGTGTTCTCCTACCCTTTGCCCTTTACAAAAAGTGTGTTGATCGTCGAGGGCTACGTTTTGATCCGAAAAGATTGAAGTTTGGAGCACTTTGAATTTTTTCATCTTCTCCGTTTGAACTCTAACTCCGAGGTAGGGATATCCTACTCCTCCTTATGAGCTTTGTCTTTAAATTTTAGCATTTTGATATGTTGGGGATTGTTGGGTAATTTTGAGAAAGTTTGGGTCTTTGTGTAATTTTACAAAAGATGGGGTTTTATTTATATAAGCCTATATGCATGTTTAGCATGGAGAAATGAGATAAATGTTGGGTTATTGATAGAAATGGAACCTTAGGGTTGTTTTGTTAATTATGGGAAATGCCCTAATTACATTGATGAATTAATTTGTGAAATTAATTTTGAGAAATGAGAAGTTGAATTGAGAATGTTGAAATTGGGAAAGTATGGGACTAAAGAGTGTAGTCGAATCTTTTATTGCTCATCTAGTTGAAATGTTGATATATTATCCACTTGTGCATTTATTTCCTGCTTAGAAATAATTGCTTGG
>NW_021025426.1:100644-114002 GCF_004153795.1 Camellia sinensis
AGTACTTCTTTTGTTCTAAAATAATAATTTTTTTTTTTGTTGAGAAATTCAACTTTTTTTTAAGACGGAGGGAATATGACATATCACTTTCCTGGGCCCCACTTTCATAGACAAATCATTATTAAAAAAACAGCAATGGTAGAGGGCCCGAATTTTCCAGGCTCGAATGGCTCGAATTGATCAAAACGACGTCGTTTTGGACACAAAACAACACAAAACGATGTCGTTTTGGTCAATTCGAGCCATTTGAGCTGCGAATATTATGGCTACCAAACATTTTTCTAAATTTTAATTTGTCAAATATTCCATTATCTCGGGACATTTGCGGCCAAAGCTCAGATCATGCCAAGTTTGGACATTTGCCTACGCTCATCTCGATACAGATGTCACTCTTGAAGCTTCCCGACACCTTCCAGCTCCACTGTATAACTACTTTCTCCTTTCTCCTCTCTGTCATCTTCTTCTTTTTTTTTTTTTTTTTTTTTTTTTTTTTTTTTTTTTTTTTTTTTTTTTTCTTTTCCTTCTTTCTTCTTCTTTACTTCTTTCATTCTTCTTTTCAATTGCACAGCTCATTCCCTCTCTCTCTCGGCTCTCGGCTATCTCTCTCTGAATTTTTTTTTTGTTACTTCTATCATATGAAATCTTTGATCTACCAAAATCTATTAGGTTTTAGACCATAGTTCTTAAGATTAAAGTGAAAAGCTTGGTGAGAGCAATGTTTTGACCGGTGGAGATCGAAATTCGACAAAATCGAAAATTTGAATTTTTGCTTGTTTCTCCTTCTAGCTTGAGGTAAGGATTTTTTCTACACTTCTTCATGGACTTTTACTTTATTATAGGGAGTTTAGAGTTGTATATAATTTAATTAGAATTTTTGAAAAAAAAAAATTGTGATTTATTTGCTTAAAAGAGAAATTTTGAGAAAAATAAAACGTTGATGCCCAAATTATGAAAGTGTAAACTTGGAATATGTTTGTAAGGTTATGAAAGAGTCATGTTTTAAATTTGAACAAAAACGGACTTCGGTTCGATTGATTTTGAAATTTTTACCAGTTTGTGACCAAAAGAGCATTTTTAAAGAAAACAAAGGAATTACATTTAATTTTTGGGGCTTTCGATCAAAATAGGATGTCATGACTGAATAATGCTTGGAGAATGAGTTTGGAAAGAAAATGATATTTTCTTGGGCATTAACGGTATTATTTTGTTTAATGTATCCGTTGGAATAAAATCGACACGGTTAGAAATGGACCTTGAGAGGTTACCGGACGTGATTGTGATATGAAAACTAGTGTAGTTGTTGATATTTGATAAGATGTGGAATAGATTGTATTTATCAGAAATTTCTTTGGAATTTAATTGTTTAAATATTTATTTAGAAATATCTGTTTTGGGCTATTGGTGGAGGATAGCCATGATTGTTATAGAAATGCATAAGACTTAGGTAAATTGAACCACATTCCTCATTTGTTGCATTGGACATTGCATTACATTCATTTCGTTGGAAATGTATCTGTTATTTGAGAATTGTTTGGAAATGTATCTATTTGCGAAAAGATGAATACTTGGTGATCTGGGTAGGGGGTGTAGAACCATGCGATTAGGTGTCGAGCCTTCCAGTTTACTGGTAAAAATGACAGTGGTAGTGCATTAGGGCCTACTTGCAGACACTCACCTAGAGATTCACAGAGCCTGTATTCACGTAACAGATATGGTTTAAAATGAAAATGGTTTTATATCTGTTGTTGCATCTCAGCACTGCATGCTTTATAAAAAGAGAGAGATAAATTGTTTTATCATGAGATGGCATGAGCATATTCCTCTTTAGTCTTGTCATGGTTCATATGCTGTGTAGTGTATCTCTACTGGGTTGTGGCTCACTTTATAAGGGAAACCATTTCAGATACAGATACTATGCCTCCGCCAAGGCACTGACTTGGAAGGGTTTGGAGCTGAGGCTTCATTTTTGTTTTTATTGTTATTTATTGAATGTAAGCCCAGAGCTGTATTTGCGTTGAGTTGAAACTTCAATTTGTGTAACCAAGAATGTTCTTGGATAAATTTGCAAGCCTGTAGGGCACTTATTATCTATTTGACTTCCATTTCATACTTGTTGTAAAATGCATGCTTGGGATTGGAACTGGAGCATTGAGATGTGAACAGCATGTATTTGGCATTTAGGATTAAATAGAAATGGATGAATGGAATAGTTAACTATATATATGTGTTTGTCTATCAGGTGGGTTTGTTGTATAAAGAGATATACCCTACCCAATTTTCGGGGCGTTACACATACTTTGCAATATGAAACAATGAAAGAAGTGCCCAATTTTTATAATTTTGGTTTGATATTTGAACTAGTCAATTGTATATGTTGGGATGGCACAAGTATATGACAAGTGTTGATTTAGTTTGCCGAGGTAGCAAGACACACAACATGGTAAAGCAAAAGGGAATCATCTATATCATCACTAATATGTGACTAGATTTCTATGTAAACTCGTACTTGGTTTCTAGTTTGCCACAAAGGAACACCAATAAATAAACTAAATAACATTTGTTGACCAATTTCAATGCAAAGAACTATAAATATAAACAATTACCTGGGGCAACATAGCCAATTATTCCTCTGATCCCAACAGAACTTGATTGTTGATGATTAGATATTCTGGTGGTTGCTGAAAAAATCTTGGCCAAGTCAAATCACTAACATGGGCCCACAAATAACCATCAAGAAGAATATTACTTGACTTCAAATCACAATGAATGACAGTCATTTCACAATGGTTGTAAATATAATCCATAAGCAGAGGCCACATCAATAGCAATGTTTAGCCTTTGAACAAAGTTCAATTTCTTAGGTTCCTGCTATTCTAAAAGACTTGAGTGTAACCAGCTCTCTAAACTCCCATTTTCCATGAACTCGAAGACCAATGCCTTGAAATCATTGCCTCTAAAATCAATGGTTGAGCAAGATGTGATTATGTAATAACCCACATTCATGTCTTAGTCGTGTTCATGTACATTTGCATGATTTTGTCTTGTTAAGCTTGCATTTGCAAACTTTGACTTGTTTTGCCTATGTAAAGGTCCCTATCTTGTTTTGTGCTTATGTGATTTGCCTAAGTGTTGTATGCATGTTTTGTTCCTTCCTTGCTGTCTCAAGCCTAGGTCATGCCAAGCCTAGGTCATGTTAAGCCTAGGCCATGCCAAGCCTAGGTCATGCCAAGCCTAGGTCACACCTTTGAACCTCTTACCCTTAGGACCATATTGGAACCACTTTGGTTGACCGCCACCATCACCTAGGCATATTGGCCGAGATGTCATCATCTAGGTTGAGGTGTGCATCACCTAGGCATCCTAGATCCTTGGTCCTTGCACCTAGTGATCTTGTTCCGGGACTGGAATGACCTAGACCGAGGTGTGGCACATCTAGGCCGAGGTGTGGCACAGCTAGGTCAAGTGTTATCCTTCCTAGCCGAGGTCATTGGAACCTTACTTGCTGAAGCCTATGTCCTAAACCGAGATCATTACCTGTCGGAGTGCCCATGCCACCTTGCTTGTCATACACACTTTGTTATACACTTGTCTTGTCTTTCAATCACCTTTTTGAGGAGAACCTATCCGGTAGTGCCACGTGTCCCTATAGAGGGTTAAATCAGCCGGTAGAGGGTTAAATCAGCCGGTAGAGGGTTAAATCAGCCGGCAGAGAGAGAAAAACATATCATTTGCTATATCCTTGTCTTAGAAGAGAGAGAAACTCTAGGAAGAGGAAGAGGAATTCTAGAGAGAGGTAGATTTCCAAGCTTGATCTTCACACCTTGAACCGTTAGATTCGTGTTTTGAGGTTAGATTCTTGGTCTACTCTTGTTGTTCTTATTGTTCATCTAGCTGCATTGCATGATCTAGCATGTTTCATGAGCCATGCATTGCTTTGAAGTTCGGTTTTAGAAAGAGAAAGTAATATTCATGTGTTCTTGAGGAAAAGCCATGTTTTGATCCGAAAGTTTGTATCAAGATCCATGTTTTCGTGTTTGTTTTCATATGATCTTCAAGTATAGGTACCAAGGTCCATGTTTTCGAACTCATAGCATGAAATCCCAGATCTTGTAATAACAAGTTATGATTTTAGCATTCATGTTCTTCATGCTCATGTTCTTCATGTTCTTCAAGGAGGAAACCCAGATTTCCAAGCTTCATTTCCCTAGGTGTGATCACCGAGACCACTCTTGCCTAGATCACACACCTAGGTCAAGCATCGTATCTCACCTTGGCCTACCTTTCATGATCACTTGCACGTTAGTTTATCTTGCATGCACATCTAGGCCAACCTCTGCACACCTAGGCTAACCACTGCATACCTAGGCCGACCATAGTACACCCTTGCCGGCACCTTGTAACACCTCAGCAGGCAGTTGCACACTGAAGCCTAGGTAACCACACCTCGGCTAAGAGGTGTGGGATCTCGGCCAAGACCTCCCGGGTTCACCCAGCTAAGTCATTTTAGCCTAGATCATCTCTGTGCATCCATTCCAAGACCTGGTTGGTACCCAGCATGTTTTTCCTAGATGAAAAACAGTGTTTTAACTTCCAGCATGTTTTCCCTAGATCATTTGCATTTATGTAAAGCTTGTTTTTAAGAGTGCATTCAATAGGCTTTGCCATATATTTGTAGGTCTTGGATCCTTGCTTTAACCCCGACGTCCGAAAAGCTATGTAAGTAGTATTTTTAATAAAGTTATGTTATAAAATTTTGATAAAGCTTTGCTTTGTTTTGAAAAGTATTTGATCAAGCATGGATGATTATCTCTAGTTTTTGTATCAAGTATTATTTTGTTTTGATGACATTCTTGGAAAGTCCTCCCATGCTAGGGGACTCTAAGCCCATGTAGCACCATTTTGAGAGATCTCTGCCATCGACGGTCTGTGAATGGATGGCCCCACCGACGGTTTGGTGTACGGGTGGATTTGTCTAATCGATTCCGGGTCGATTATTCCCTTGTTTTGTCCGGAATGCCATCCCCCATGTTGTATGTAGATGTTATTAAACATCCCAATAAGATTTGAAAGACCATGATTGATGAACTTGATTCATCCCACGTTTTGTTACAAGCTATGATATGTATTGTTTTGATAAAGATCTCGGATATCATTCATTTAAACCTTTATTACTAATATCATTCACTGAGTATCCAAGCTCACCCTCTCCTTATATATATATGTAGGTGGCAAGCAAGAAGGCGGTGACGCCTAGATGTGTTGTTTTGCAAGATGTTTTTGGATTCATATTATGTCAACATCTTGAAGATTATGCTTATTGACTTTATATTTCATGTATTTTGTATATGTCGGCTTAAGAAGCCTTTTGATCAAGATGTAACATGTACTTTATTTTATTTGTATTCAAGTTGTAAAACCATGCTAAGATGTATGTCATTTCATTTGATCTATGCACAGCTCTTATGGACTACTTAGATTTAAATATATTGCTTTCGCACATGTAAGCCCCATATGTCTACTCTGATTTTGTGTGAATCTTTGTAAGTTGGCCTTTGGTAATCTCGGGTTACTGGCCATCACGGCACCATTCTACCAGGGGCGAAATGGGGTTGTGATAGATTATCTTGACAAGATTTCGGTGGCGAATGTTCTTCAGTGCTTCACATTCAACTACAAAACTCTTGGTTGCTCCATGCTCATGAAGGTTGAGTACCTTCACAGCGAAAATTTGTTCACCAGAGTTGAGAAAACCTTTATAAACAGAACCACATCCTCCCTTGCCTATTAAGTTGGCTGCGGAGAACCCATTGGTTGCTTGAAAAAGTTCTCTATAAAAGAGTTGTAAAAATTGATTTTGGAAGGCCAAAGTTGAAGAGGCTTGTTGTCTAGACCTTCTTGTTTGATAAAGAATAGCTAAAAAGCAAACTAATAATAAAACGACACTGAGAGTGGCTACTAGAGCTATTACTCTAGGGGTGAATGTTCGTTTCCTTTCCTTCAAGACTTTTGTTAGACATGCTGGCAATTGCAATGCTTTAATTCCTCTACAAAGTTTGTTATTTCCAGCAATTGAGAAGGCACTAATATTTTTGAAAACTCCTCCATTTGGAACTTCACCATCAAACATATTGAAAGAAAGATTGAGATTTTGAAGGAAAGGAAATTCAGCTAGAAACCTTGGAATTTGTCCAGACAAGTTACTGTGAGAAACATCTAGGATTTGAAGACCTTTTAGTTGTTTGAAGGATGTCGGAATCGTACCTTCGAAATGGTTACCCTTCATGTAGAGGAATTCTAAAACTTGACAACTACCAAGAGTAGCAAGGATTTCTTCAGATAGTTTGTCTTCTGATACATTTAGTTTTCCTAGATTTCTCAAGTTACCCACTTCTAGTGCTAGCAGACCAGTTAAGTAATTTTGATTTAAGAAAATAATGAGGGAAGAAATACCAAAAATTTGTTGAGGTATAGTTCCAATGAGGTGATTGTATCCAAGGTTAATTCCAAGTAGATTGGAATAATTGCCCAAAGAAATAGGTATGCTTTCCCCTATCATATTATCTTGTGAGGAAAGAATGGAAAGTTGAGTAAGGTTTCCAATAGAGGAAAGAATCTCTCCAGAGATGTTATTCATATCAAGCAATAATTTTCCTAAATTGGAGAGTTTTCCAATGGAATCGGGAATACTACCTATGAGCATGTTGTTTTGAAGCACGAACATAAGCAAATTTACAAGGTTTCCAATCCCAAGAGGTATGCTTCCAGTTAAATAGTTGTCGTCTATAGTGAACCATGTGATGTTGGTGGAGAGATCTGAAATGAAATGGGGCAAGAAACCTTTGAAACTATTTGAAGCCAAATCCAACACTTCTAGATTGGAGCAATTGGATAAAGAAATGATAAAAGTCGTCAATTCATCGCCCTTGTTGTCTCCTTCTCCTAGGTCATTGCTGAAACAAATTAACCTTTGCAGCTCATGAAGGTTTCCCAAATTCATTGGTAGGGGCCAGGTAAAAGAATTCGTGCTAGTATCAATTTGAAAGAGTCCCGAAGCATTAGTTAGCGAGGAGGGAATAGGCCCATAGAATTGGTTGCTAGCAACATAAAACCCTTGCAATTTTGGAAGGGTCAAACCCAAATATGGAGGAAGGCTTCCTTGCAATACGTTGCGAGATACAGTAATGAAAGTGATGGATGATATGTTATAAAGAAAAGTAGGAACCATACTAGGCAAATTGTTAAAAGACAGCGAAAGATTCCCCAAGTTTGAAAGCTGAGCAAGTTGGGAGGGAATGTTTCCCACTAGATTATTGTGCGATAGAGAAGGTTTATGAAGAGTTGAAAGGTTTCCAAGTGAAAGTGGGATAGTTCCAGTGAGATAATTTTTAGCAAGATTCAATTCCAAGAGATTAGGCAAAGAACCCAACTCCATAGGAATTTTACCTTTAAGATTGTTATTAATGATATTGATGGCTCTCATGTTTGAGCAATGAGTCAAATTTGTAGGAAATTCACCTTGGAAAGAGTTATTAAAAAGCCAAAGATATTGCAAACGAAACGAAACAACTTGCCAATTTCTGGGGGGACATTGCCATGAAAATTGTTATGGAGATCAATACTCCGAAGTAAGGTGAGGTTCCCAATGTGAGATGATACAGAACCCGCCAATCCTAGAGATGATAGGTTTAGGACAGTGACACGCTGATGTTGACGACTACATGTGACCCCTTTCCAATTGCAGAAGTTGATAGAGTGGTTCCGTGAGCTTAAGGCACCAAGAGGATCTAGAGGTATAAGATCCTTGATTGCAAGCAGGGCCTGATGGTCTGTCTCATTTGTGGGGATGAAACTAGGGGTGCCCAAGGGAGTGGCAATCAATCCAAGAGAGTTCATGAAAAAGAAAATGAAACAAAGTATACATGTATTTAGTAGCCAACTGAGAAAAGTGTTTGTTTGCTCCATTTGTTGTCAAAATAAAATATGATTGGGGATGGAGCTGACCAGCTAGGTAGGTATGTATATATATATACACACACATATATATATGTAGTGAGTTTTTGGACTACAAACGGAATATAATGAAGTACGATTAATCAGTAAATATAAAATAAATTATAATTTTAGATAAATGGATACTATAATAAATTTAGATTTTAAGGATAAAAATTTATGATTAAAATCACTTTTTAAGGACCAAATATTTTACTAGCGAAAAATTTCCATTTTTATTTCATACAGTTTGTTCCAGTGAGATAATTTTTAGCAAGATTCAATTCCAAGAGATTAGGCAAAGAACCCAACTCCATAGGAATTTTACCTTTAAGATTGTTATTAATGATATTGATGACTCTCATGTTTGAGCAATGAGTCAAATTTGTAGGAAATTCACCTTGGAAAGAGTTATTAAAAAGCCAAAGATATTGCAAACGAAACGAAACAACTTGCCAATTTCTGGGGGGACATTGCCATGAAAATTGTTATGGAGATCAATACTCCGAAGTAAGGTGAGGTTCCCAATGTGAGATGATACAGAACCCGCCAATCCTAGAGATGACAGGTTTAGGATAGTGACACGCTGATGTTGACGACTACATGTGACCCCTTGCCAATTGCAGAAGTTGATAGAGTGGTTCCATGAGCTTAAGGCACCAAGAGGATCTAGAGGTATAAGATCCTTGATTGCAAGCAGGGCCTGATGGTCTGTCTCATTTGTGGGGATGAAACTAGGGGTGCCCAAGGGAGTGGCAATCAATCCAAGAGAGTTCATGAAAAAGAAAATGAAACAAAGTATACATGTATTTAGTAGCCAACTGAGAAAAGTGTTTGTTTGCTCCATTTGTTGTCAAAATAATATATGATTGGGGATGGAGCTGACGAGCTAGGTAGGTATGTATATATATATACACACACATATATATATGTAGTGAGTTTTTGGACTACAAACGGAATATAATGAAGTACGATTAATCAGTAAATATAAAATAAATTATAATTTTAGATAAATGGATACTATAATAAATTTAGATTTTAAGGATAAAAATTTATGATTAAAATCACTTTTTAAGGACCAAATATTTTACTAGCGAAAAATTTCCATTTTTATTTCATACAGTTTGATTTTATTTTATTTTAATTATATGAGTAGAAATTCCCATCTACTCTGAATTTTTGTGTGACGGAAATTTAACTCTAGCAAGGTTTTTTTCTTTTTTGGAACAGAGAAATTACAAGAACAAAACAGAACAAAACTAACAATTCCCAAACAAAATTGCTAGAGATGGAGCTGGTCATGGAGGGAAGCATGGGCACCCAGTGAGCAACTGTGTTTGCTGACCTTGGGTTCCATGAGAAGACAAAATTCCCTTGAGCAGCAGTACTCTTGAAGTCACAAAACATTCCCAAGGAGGAACTGTCTCAGCCATATTCTAGTGCTAGAGTGCCAAACTCTAGCAAGTTGAGCACTAGAATCTGAATCACAATTAAGTATTGAAAAATGCTATGAATCTCATCTAAGTATTTTGGATATATCTCGAATGAGATTTACGTGGGTGAAATTAAATTTATGTAGTGTGTCGTCCATGTGTAAAGAATAAATCTAAATCACAAAATAATAATTCTAAATAAGGGATTATTAAGTTTAATTTGTAGTATTACCATTAAGAATTTAATTGTATAATGAGAAAATAACATTTCAGTAGAAATTTTATAAAATAATCTCAATTTGATGGAAAAGTTTATAGATTTATTTATTAATGTAACAAAGTTTTTCACTGAGGTTCCGTTTATGTTGATGTAATATTTTACAAAAAAAATATTTTTATTATTGTTTTTCTGCTTAGAGAATTTTAATTTAATTAAGTGTAATTTACGACTTTTTAGTGAGCTAGTATATTTATTTGAAAAGGTTAAATGTGTTGAAATGGTAACGAGTGAGAGTTAACTTTGCAAAAATTAACTTATGAATTTTTTAAAGATAAGTCATTTTTAAAAAAATTAAACAAAAAAAATTTTCTTCAAAATTATTTAACTTACTTTTTGTTCAACAAAATAACAGAAAATAAATAAAATATTTTTGACAAATGTTGATAGCACACGGATTCTGTGTTCTGGCTTTGTGAAGTTTGTTAAATGAGAGAGAGAGTGGAAGAAATCATATCATGATTCATATCAATATCAATATCAATATCTATATATTATATCAAAAGAAAAATGTTTTAGAGCTCTAAAAGAAGAGCTTTAAAACAACATTAATTTGTCTTTTTCCTTCTTGTGTTTTGTTTTTTTCCTTCATTTTTTTTGGGGGTGCATTGACAGCTCAACAGAGCTGCTTTTAGAGCACCTCTATTAGAGCTTTTTATCAACTCTGATATCAAAAATGATTTGCAACTCTAAAAAGAGAGCTTTAGGAAAGCTTTAATAAGTGGGCCCCACTTATAATGTGATGTGTATGCCTCTGTGTGTGTTTTTGTATTTCAATCATGACACATCCTCTAAAAAAGAAGCACTAAACCAACTCTAATGAACTAAAAATTCAAAAAAAGAAAAAGAAAAAGAAAAAGAAAAGGAATAAAGAAAATGCAGGCACAACCATCACATCATGGGGGAGTCAGCTCATTAGAGCTCCCCCTAGAGCTCCATATTTAAAGCTCCAAAGCATTTTTGTTTGTATTTTTTTTTCCTTGCCACCTCAATAGAGCTTAATTTAAAGCTCTACTTTTAACAAAAATGATTTGGAGCTCTAAAAAGAAAGCTGCAATAAATGAGCCCCACTTATGATTTGATGTGTGTGTCGGTGTTTTTATTTTTTTTTCCTTGCCATCTCAGTAGAGCTCAATTTAGAGCTCTGTATCATTGCCCATATAATAAATATAAGAATAATATTTGAAAGCTCTAATGTAGCTATAATGATGTGGAGAGTATGTAAAGGTGGGACCTACACTTCTCTCTCTGTCTCTCTTTCTTTCACCTCACTAGAGTTTCATTTAGAGCTCCTATATTAGAATTATGTATCATTATTACAAATATAAATATAGTAGAAGGGAAACACTTATCTTGAGTAGGGGTGTAAATTTGGTCGGGCCTGGCCCACGGGCCCGATCTGATTTCAAAATAACGGCCTAGGCCTAGGCCTAGGTCCAAGGTCTCAGGTTGAGTTTGGGCCCGAGCCTAAATGAGTCGGGCCCACCTTGAGCCATGGGCGGGCATTGAGTTACCCACGGGTCGCGGGCCAATTTTACACTTCTAATCTTGAGTTAGATTTTCTAAATAGAGCGTGTTGGTGGCTTCTATTTGTTCAGCATAGATATAATTAAAATTTTAAAGTTTGAATTCAATGTTGGTGAAGTTGATAAAAAAAATATTTTAACTATTAAATTTAATGTAAGTATAATAAAATAAATTAAAAGTTTAAAATTTAAATTAATAAAATTAAAAATTTAGAATTTATTTTGTTATAATAATCAAACTTTAAGATTTTTTGTTGTTGTAATTTTTTTTTTATAATATGATTGAGAAATAAAGTGAGAATAATGATGAAGATTTTAAATTTTTAAAAAAGTTTTTTTTTTTTTTTTTTTTGGTTGGGAAATTTTAAAAATTGTTTAAGACTAAAAAAAAAACATTCATATTTATTATTAATTAGAAAATTCTATGGTATACGTCCTTTTAGTTATGACCCTTGAGGTTTTGGTTTTGACATAAAATCCTTGATTGTGACATATTGGGGTATTAATTACAACTTGGTCGTACACATTATGATGTTAGTTTATGACTTATTTTTATTTTTTATGACTCTCATAGAGTTAGGACAATTGTGGTGATGAAACTCATAAATGTCATAACTTGCATATGGTTTTAGAGTCTTTCACTAACATTTAGCTTTCACGTTTTTATCAAACATCACCTAAAATATGAGATGAAATATAGCGATCCCGGGTTTACCTTTGTTGAACAGTGATCCGGACATGTGTCCGTGGATGTTGGTAGTTGTTTATTATCTTGTTTGCAT
The DNA here is from genome assembly GCF_004153795.1 of Camellia sinensis. Taxonomy (NCBI): domain Eukaryota; kingdom Viridiplantae; phylum Streptophyta; class Magnoliopsida; order Ericales; family Theaceae; genus Camellia; species Camellia sinensis. Next base: position 112,652 of record NW_021025426.1, read on the forward strand.
CCTGATGTTTGATCTTATGAAATACTCCAAACGGTTATACAAAAATATTAGTTTAATTAGACATCAACAATTACATGATCGGACGGCATTTGTCTTTTTAAAGAAAAATGGACAGTTAATGTGATTTTGAAATTAGACTTCTTTTATTTTTCTTTAAGACAAATGTTATTTCATCATGTATTGTCGATATTTAATTAATTTAATTTTTTACATAAATGACTTGATGGACCCAATCCTAATGGGCAGCCTGGAGGGGGCACCATATGTATTGCAATTTCGAAATACAATTTCAAAATTTCAAGTGTTATTGTTGGATCAAATTACCATTTAAAAAAATTTGTATGTCAAATAAAATTACAAGTTCTCCCTTTAAGTCAGAAAATTTATAAAAATAGTAATATAGCTGTAAACCCACACCACATGTAAAATCTTTCAATTTCAAAATCAAAAAACACTTGTGAAAATAGTTTTTAAACAATTGACTGAAACATTTTTTAAAGAACTAACTCATATTTATTGTTTTTGGTTGTCAAACCAAAAAAAATATAGGTTTGACGCAATGGTTGGATTTTGTTAACGGGTGTTCTTTTTTAAACCACTAACGATTTGTCAATCTTCGTTATGTTTGGCAAAACGTCATGCCTCCCAAGTGAACTTTTATCATCAAAATTCTCAAAATTTTTTGAGAGAATGGGTTGTTTTTTAATTTTGGCCATTTATGGCCTATGAAAATTCTCCAAAGTCATATTATCTTCATGACTTAGTGTGCTAACCCTTAGAGCTGCATACATTGGCTCTTCATGAATGATTGGCTTTTCAAAAATGTGTATTAATCCTATGAGCTACATTAATTTCATATCTTAATTTTTCATTGGCCATTATGCTTTCTAATTTTTGCTTTCGATATCAATTCTTCATCAATTAGAAAAGAGGCATTTACACACAAGTTCTAATTTATCAACTTATATTCCATTAAGTCCTAACTAGGATTTTTTTGACCTTCAAGTCCTATTAAATTTTTAATAGTTGGAATTGTCCTTCAAATAATGATTGTTCATCATTTATGATTATATATAAAAGAATATGATGATTTGACATTTATTTTGATTTTCAAAATTTTAAAACATCAACTTTCAAATTGAAAAAACTAAAAAAAATTATGTGAAAAAAAAAAATTTAAAAATTTGAAAAAATTGAATTATTTTTTTGTGCAAAAACCTGCCACTACGACCCACCACCGCCACCTGCCACCACCACCCACTCGCTACCACCCACCACCCGCCACCTACCCGCCTACCACCACCCACTCGCCACCACTACTCGCCATTCCGCCCATTCGCGCACCCACCTG
>NW_021025426.1:132637-151186 GCF_004153795.1 Camellia sinensis
CCACCACCACCACCCACCACCCACCTACCATCCACCCGCCACCACCTACCACCCACCACTACCACCCACCTGCCACCACCCACCACCACCAGCTACCCACCACCCACCCACCACCCACCGTCTCCACTTTCCACCACTGTCTTCCGCTGCCACTTGCCATTTCTCACTTTTTTTCTATATTTTTAAAATTTTTTAAACATTTTGTTAATTACCAAACGCGTTTGTAGTTTATGTTTTTCTAAAAATAAACAAAAATCAGTTTATAAAATTTTTGTAAATATAAACTGAAAACGTAAACGTTACCAAACACACCTGTAAGTATTTGATAATTACTGTTGGTTTACACAATTTTTTTGAAAATTGATTTTTTTTTATTTTTCATATTTTTTAATGATTTTTTTAAATATTTTACTTATTATTATTTTTAGTTTTTAGATATATTTAATGTAGATACACTTAAAAAGTATAAAATTTGTGAAAAAAAACTTCAAAAGATTCACCAAATACAAAAACTATATATCAAAAATTAAAAATTCAATACATGTTCATATTTTGTTGTATTCAATGAATTTTTTAAAGATTTTTTTCCGAATTATATATTTTTTAAGTATATCAAGAATGAGTTGACCTAAAAAGTTAAAAAAGAAAATCACTAAAAATACAAAATACAAATTGAAAGATCAAAAAATGTATTTGAAAACTCCAAATCAAGCAGAGTTCTTCTATGTTTGGGTGTTCATTCAATCAATGATATGTTGAGATTTTATTCTCAATATTTTTTTATTAATCAACAAGTATGGAGAATGATCTTACTTTCGGTATTCATCTTTGAATCAATGGTCCCTAAGATCAGTATTCTACTCTTATCCTACTCTTACTATGCATTTCCGGCAGCATCATCTATGTCATATTTTTTCAACTCTTTCTACTAGTAAAATCTTGTGTTCCTCATGATAAGATCATTCATTTTTTCCATTAGCTATAGACATTTGTTTTAGTTTTGTTTCTAACTAATACAGTATGTTACTATTACCATGACACCACAAACTCAACAATTGTATGAAAATCATTTATTCTCAGAGTAAAATCAACACGAATGAAACATTTTCCCCATTCTTTAATAATTTCTATGAGTGATACTTGTTAGTATTTGATGTATGATAATTTATGAGCTAATTTTTTTTTTCTTTCTCTTTAAGCTCTTGTGAGATCAGTTTTTTGCTTTGAGGCAAGCTCTTTTATGTACAATATAACTACTTGAGAGCATAAACCAAAACACATAACCATAACAAAACTAGATAGAGAATGGTATATAACTTAAGGGGGAATTACTGGACAGTGACGCAAAAAAAAAAAAAAAAAAAGAAACAAAAAAAATTATGAAAATATGGGAATGCAAGCGAATTGGTGGTGGGGTGTAAGTGAAAAGTTATAGGACTACAAGTCTCACTTGTACCCCTCCATATTTGTGTTTTTTTTTTTATCTGTCTAACTGTTAAGTAATTCTCTCAAAACTTAATTAGTTATAATTATTTGATGACAACACCACAAGAAATAATTTAAATAAGTTTTAAAAAAATAACTATTGAGAAGTATAGAAAAAATTTAGTTACTTTTTAATTATCAATTTTTAAAAATTAAACCAAAACATGTCCTAAGGGAAGGGTTTTTTGAGAACACTGGGCTCGCCATTGATTTACTTTCTCTTCAATCAATCAAACTGTAATTTAAATAATAATAATAATAAAAATAAAACAAAATTAAGTCAACATCCTATCTGAGTAAAAAATCAATATATAGTGATATCACATCAATACATGAACAACAGTAATTTCTTGAGTCCAGTTTCTACCTAGTGCTAAAAAAATAAGAGTAAGGTCAAGTTTGGCATATCTCAAATAATTTATCTTTTTATTTTTTTATCTTTTTTTTATTATATCACTTCTTTATTTTTCTGTACATCTTTTCGTAAAAAGACAAAAAATGCACTTATTTAGATCATTCTAAACAATCCCTAAATTACAGATACATTGTTTAATAATTTTTTTTTAAAATTTACAATTTTAAAAATTATAAATATTTTATTGTAAGAATTTTTATTTAACAAAATTAATAGAAAAAAATACTTAACTATTTTTTTAAAACAAAATGGAAAAATTATGCAAATAGTCCCTGTAGTATACACGATGTGTCAATTTGATCGTTGTAGTTTCAATTTGCTCGATTTTGTCATTTAATTTAATAGATTGTGTCATTTTAGTTCAATAAATAACGATTGTTAAGTTAATTTAACGGAAAGTCAAACAATGTGTCAATTTGGTCCCTGTATTTTTCACAATGTGTCAATTTAGTCTCTATCAAAATCGAGAAAATTGAGACTACAAAGACCAAATTGATACATAGTGTAAAGTACAGGGACCAAATTGACACATTGTTTGACATTTCGTTAAATTAACTGAGCAACCGTTATTTATTGGATTAAAATGACACAATCCATTAAATTAAGAAGCAAAATCAAGCAAATTGAAACTATATGGACCAAATTAACATAATGTGTAAACTACAGAGACTATTTGTGTAATTTATCCTAATAAAATTATGAAAATTATTAATTAAAATATGTTTATGATATTATTAAAATATTAATTAATTTAATAATTTATTAATAAAATAAATCATTTATTATACTATTAAAAATTTAAAACAGCGGAATGTAATTCATATTTTCTATTTGTAATTTAACCCCCAAAAAAATAAAAAATAAAACGCAGAAGCAAATAGAAGACCCTTCCCCACCACCAATGAAGCCCTCAGGCCACCACCCTCCGCCACCCCGTCTCCCCTTCCTTAGTCGTTGCCCTCACTGCTTCTTCTTCTTCTTCTTCGCCGCCGCTGCAAACCTTAGAATCTTTCAAGAAATCCAAAAATGGAGAAGGCAATGGAGTCTTTGAAGGTATCCGATGAACAATCTGAGATAGACTCTGCTTCTTCAAATTTGTTTTTTTTTAATTTATTTTTCTATCGATTTGATTTTCCTTCAATTCACTGGCAATTTTGTCTCTAATCTACATATGCATACATATTCGTGTTAATTTGTGGATTTTGTTGAGTTTTTGATGATTGCGAGCATAAACCAAAACATAAAAGGCACATATATATATATTATAATAACCTATCTCATAATTTATAAGTTCTAAATATAAATTTAAAATTATCATAATTATCTCATAATTTTTGTATTAAGGAGCAGTAAGAGTGATATTGAGATTATCGATATATCTATATATTTTATAAAAGAACACTTCATTTTTTTCCTTATTTTCCAGATGTGGGATTATCAAATAAAAGTTAACCAATTAAGATTTTTTTAACCAATAATGCTACATACCACTAAATTCCTACCACTAACACCACCACTAAAAGCCAAAAAAAAAAAAAAACAAAAAACTAAGACACAAAACACATGTGGCAGTGGATGGGACCCACTGCCACATCCCTAGTGCAACCATTAATTAGTGGTCTGCATCATTTTTCATCATTAAATATACGATAGAATTATATGGTATGATATGTATCATTTTTTGATTTATTATACACCTAATGATGTATTCCTTCCGAATTTATAAATAAAAAAAAATATTATGGTGCGTAACTTTTCTCAACAGATAAATGTAAAACAAATACTAAGATAATTCTCACATCTAAAAAAATACTAAAATAATTCACTGAACTAATGAAGAAGTAGAAGAAAATACATATATATATATACAAATGACTAATTTTATTAATACATAAATCATACTCGCATGACAAATGATCAGTTTTATCAATACATAAATCATATTCGCATAGCAAATGACCAATTTTATCAATAAGTAAATCATTAAGTAAATTAATAATTTTTAATGATATAAAAAATATTTTTCAGTTAACCATTTTGTTAATAAATAAATTATTAAGTAAATTAACGGTTTTCAATAATATGAGAAATATTTTTTAATAAACAATTTTGATAATTTATTATTGCATTAGAGAATAAATTTTTTTCCCCTGAGTATTGTGTTAAATTAAAGTTTATAAAAAATGAGAATTGTAAATTCTAGTATTATATGATCGATTCATATTTTAAAAAAACCTTATGGGTGTATTTGTAATTTGTTAAAAAATAAAAGATTTATATTTCATAATTGATCAAGAATATTTGCGTAATTACGAAAAAAACTTGTTTTATAATTGACCAAGAATGTTTGCATAATTACGGAAAAACCTGTTGCATAAGTGACCAAGAATGTTTGCTTAATTACGAAAAAACATTCACTCAACATATAAGCCACCATTAGTAATTATTCAAAATGAAAGGGCAAAATCGGAAAGAAAAAATGAATCTCAAACAACTAAGCGGTTCTTATATATATAGATATAGAAACTTGAATTATTTATAAATATTTGATGACAATCCACAAGTACAACCACTTTCATGCCTTTTCTAGCTCAACAATTGTAGATTCAGAAAAGAAAAGAAAAGAGGGGAGAGGGGGGGAGGAGAAGAAAAGTGAGGGAAAGAAAATTCTAGAACATCAAAATAACCTACAGATACAGCTTTAGTTAAGAATCATTTCTTCTTCCATCTTAATGCCTTTGTCTCCTAACCCCAAGAAATAAATTTCTAATCTTGTGTAGTTTATTTAGAACATCTTTTACACTCATTCTCTCACTCGGCATTTGAGCAGAACATGAAACTCCAATTTGAAAGACTAGTGCTAGGCAAGTCCCTAGTTTAGAAATGTTGATTGTACTACTTTGCATGCTCTTACTTGACTCCTCTTCCATTTCCAATATGATTTGGGGATCAACGATCTGCATTACTTTCTCCAGAAGACACATTTTTACATAGCTATGGAGGTTTACATTACCTGTAAACATGTTACTAGTTGGTCTTTTTCCTGTGAACATTTCTAGTAGTAACACGCCATAACTGTACATGTCACCTTGAATTGATGCCTCCTCACCCATACCATACTCTGCAATATGAAATAGTGAAAAAAAAAAAAAAACCAAAATTTTTTAATTTTGGTATGATTGTTGAACTTGCTGAAAGAAAAAGTTCAACATTTCAAAAGATAAAATTATCTCAAGGGTTAAAATCTATGTTCAAATACCATAGGGGTAGGACAATGGTTGATTTAATTTGTTGTGGTAGCTATACAAACAATATGGCAAAGTCAAGGAAAGCCATCTCTAAAACATGGCTTAATTTCTATACAATCTCTTAATTGGATTTTAGTTCACCTCAAGATAATAATATAACGTAACTAAATAATATTTCTTGATCAATTTCAACGTAAGCAATAAACAATTACCTGGGGCAACATAGCCAATTGTTCCTCTAATCCCAATTGAACTTGATTGCTGATGAATAGAAATTCCATTGGTTGCTGAAAAAATCTTTGTCAAGCCAAAATCACTAACATGGGCACACAAGTCACCATCAAGAAGAATATTACTTGACTTTAAATCACAATGAATAAAAGCCATTTCACAATGGTGGTGAAGATAATCCAATGCATATGCCACATCAATAGCAATGTTTAGCCTTTGAACGAAGTTCAAGTTCTTAGGTTCATGTTGCACTAAAAGACTTGGGTGTAACCAATTTTCTAAGCTACCATTTTCCATGAACTCGAAGACCAAAGCCTTGAAGTCGTTGCCTTTAAAATCAATGCTTGAATTTATTGGTTTTCATTACCTTTCAGTTTTGAAAACCAATTACAACCTTTAAAAGGTTATGGTCCCTATGTAAACATAAATTTCAGAACATAATCCAATGTCAAGTTCTTAGGTTCTCTTAGGTTCATGTTGCACTAAAAGACTTGGGTGTAACCAATTTTCTAAGCTACCATTTTCCATGAACTCGAAGACCAAAGCCTTGAAGTCGTTGCCTTTAAAATCAATGCTTGAGCAAGCTGTAATTATCTTGACAAGATTTCGATGGCGAATATTCTTCAATGCTTCACATTCTGTAACAAAACTCTTGTTTGCTCCACGTTCATGTAGTTTGAGCACCTTCACAGCAACAATTTGTTCATCGGAGTTGAGAATCCCTTTATAAACAGAACCATAGCCTCCCTCACCAATTAAGTTGGATGGAGAGAACCCATTTGTTGCTTGAAAAAGTTCTCCAAAAGATAGTAGTAAATATTGGTTTTGTAAAGGCGAGGCTAATTTGACTTGCTGTTTTGACCTTTTGTTTCGATAAATAATGGCTAAAATGCACAATGATAATAGAACAATAGTGGGAGTAACTATTAGAACTATTACTCTACGGTTGAAAGGTCTTTTCCTTTCATTTAAGACTTCCATCGAGCATGCAGGCAATTGCAATACTTCAATTCCTCCACAAAGCTTACCATTTCCAACAACTGAGATGGCACTAATGTTAGTGAAAACTCCTTCATTTGGAACTTCACCATCAAACATATTGTAGGAAAGATTAAGAAATTGAAAGAAATGAAACTCGCCTAAAAACCTTGGAATTTGTCCAGATAAGTTATTCTGAGAAACATCTAAGACCTGAATGCCTTTCAATTGTTCCAAGGATGTTGGAATTGTACCTTCGAAAAGGTTACCATCGATGTAGAGAAATTCTAAAACTTCACAATTGCCCAGAGTAGCGGGGATTTCTCCAAATAGTTTATTTTTTGATAGATATAGTCCACCCACATTTTTCAAGTTACCCACTTCTTGTGATAGTAGTCCTGTTATGTAATTTTGGCCTAAGGACAGAATAATAAGGGAAGACAGACCAAAGATTTGATATGGTATTGCCCCTGTGAGATGATTGTAATCAAGATGAATTTGTTGTAGATTGGTACAATTGCCTGAAGAAATAGGAATGCTTCCCTCAATCATGTTTGTTGATAGGTCAAGTGTACCAAGCCTGCTCAGGTTTCTAATAGACGATGGAATCTCTCCAGAGATGTTATTTTTGTCAACCATGAGGATTTCCAACATGGAGAGTTTTCCAATGGAATTTGGAATACTACCAGTAAGCATGTGATCATCTAGAAAGAGGTATTGCAAATGTACAAGGTTTCCAATACCAAGAGGTATGTTTCCAGATATATAGTTGTCTTGTAGAATGAACCAAGTGATCTTGGTGGAGAGATTTTCAATAGAATGAGGCAAGAAACCCTTAAATTGATTTGAAGCCAAAACCAAAATTCGGAGATTGGAACAATTGGACAAAGAAGTGAGGAAGCTCGTTAATTCATTAACTTGGTTTGTTCCAAGTGAATTGTTATTAGCAGCAAAAATTTCTAAAGCATCAAGTCTTCCCAGACTTTTAGGCATGGACCCAGTAAAAGAATTGCTGCCAAAATCAATTGCACAAGTTTTGTAGCATTCTCTATTGACGATGGAATTTGGCCATAGAATTGATTGGAGTCAACATAAAATCCTAGTAAATTTGGAAGGGTCAAGCCTAAATCTGGTGGTAGAATTCCATGCAATTGGTTGTCATTAATAGAGAAGAAATAGATTGATGAGATATTGTAAAGAGAAGTACGAACCATACCGGACAAATTGTTCACTGATAGCTGAAGATACTCCAACATCGAAAGCTGCCCAAGTTGGGAGGGAATGCTTCCCTCTAGATTATTGTACGGTAGAGAAAGCTTCTGTAGATTGGAAAGGTTGCCAATTGAAAGTGGGATAGCTCTAGAGAGATGATTTGCTGCAAGAATCAAGTAGAAGAGATTGGACAAGGAACCCAGCTCCGTAGGAATTTTACCTCCTAGATTGTTACCACCCATATGGATAACTCTCAAGTTCGAACAATGAGCCAAATTGGTAGAAAATTCACCTTGGAAAGAGTTATTCAAAAGCAGAAGATACTGCAGACGAAACAACTTGCCAATTTCCGGTGGGATTTCGCCATGAAAACTATTGTTACCGAGATCAATCCTCCTAAGGAAGGTGAGGTTCCCAATGTGGGGAGACACAGAACCCACCAATGCAAGAGATGATATGTTTAGGACTGTCACACGTTGATGTCGATGACCGCATGAGACTCCTTGCCAAATGCAAAAGTGAATTGAATGATTCCATGAGCTTAAGGCACCCAGTGGATCTCCTGTTATCAAATCTTTGATTGCAAGTAGTGCCTGATGGTCTGTCTTGTTTGTGAGAATGAAACTGGGGTTGCCCTTGGCAATGGTAATCAATTCAAGAGAGTTGATGAAAAAGAAAATGAAACATAGACAGCTGAGAAAACTTCTAGTATTTGTTTGCTCCATTTTTTCCTTTCAGCAATTCCATTTTGCTGAGGTGAGTAAAGAGCGGTAATTTGATGAATTATTCCATGTTCTTTACAAAATTCACCAAAATGTGACTCATTTTCACTACCTCCATCACTTCTTAGTTTTTTAATTTTCTTAGCAAGTTGATTTTCAACTTCATTCTTATATTGAATGAAAGTTTCCAAAACTTCATCATTGGTTCGAATTAAATAAACATAACTATATCTAGTATAGTCATCTATGAAAGTGATAAAATATTTTTTCCCACCTCTAGTTTGAATTGATTTAAAATCATAAATGTCACTATGAATTAATTCAAGTGGATCCGTACTTCTTTCAATTGTATGAAAAGGAGTCTTGGATAATTTTACCTCAACACAAATTTCACATTTATGATTTAAATCAATGTCAAATTTAGGTAAACATTCCATATTAATTAATCTACGCAAAGATCCATAATTAACATGTCCTAATCTATCATGCCACAAATTTGCAGACACAAGCAAGTAAGAAGAAGATGTATTATTATTAATAATAGAGGGAACAACAGTAATTACATTTAGTTTGAAAAGGCCATCAGACATGTAACATTTTCCTACATTCATCCCATTTTTGGTAAGTACAAACTTGTCACTTTCAAAAACTAGCCTAAACCCATTTTTACTCAACAGAGATACGGAGACTAGATTCTTGTGAATGTCCGATACATGCAGCACATTGTTGAGAGTGAGTTCCTTTCCAGATGTCATCTTCAAAATAATCTTTCCTTGTCCCTCAACTTAGTTGAGGAGTTATCCATAAAAAGTAAAAAAAATTCCAAAACCCAAGGGGGGCACGTGACCCCCTTGGACCCTCTATGCCTCCGCCATTGCTCTCAACTATCCATTCAACTTCTTTTTCCCAGACACATATTAACTTCTGTTCACCTCATAATTGTTTAGATTAGTCCACAATATATGTGGGTCAAATACAGTTATTAGGTTAGTTTAAATATATATTCGAGTTAGGATAGGAAATCCAATATATGTATATGGCTAAACTGTTCATGCAGGTTTATCTATCCCGCAACTATAGTGTTCAAATTGCATTTTTTAACGGGTTTTTCAGGCTTTGGCTAATCAACAAGCTAGTATGAGCTTGCCCTATTTAAAAAATTAAAACCACATCCCATCCATAAACCCAAATCTTACTGGCCAAAATTAAACCGAATAGGGTTACACATTTTTCATTACACTAACATTATTAAGTTACACATTTTTCTTTCACATATTTTTAATATTTTCATTATTATTGTTAATATTTTTTTTTTGGTTTACTTTCAAACGTAATCCAAGTATTTTGATATATCTATATATATATATATTTTAACATCTCATATAATCAAATAACAATCAAGTACCTACAAGTGGAGAGAAAAAAATAAAACAGAAAAAAAATAAAAAGTTTAAACATGAGAATAAAAAAACTAAACTAAACATTAGACTTACCCATACGGGTTCTTACGGGCCAGGTTTATGGGCAGACTCGGGTTGCAAACTTTTGCCCAAAATTCTAAATCATCTTTTATGAGTTGTGACGAGCTAGCACTCAAGCGAATTGGGACGGGCCATGGGACGGGTGGACCGAGTTGGGTAATATTGGGTTTTTTGTTCGCGAGTCATTTTTGGACCCCTAGAAAGAGATTAAGAGAGTGGTGAGGGAAAAATTGGAGATGTAAGGGGTGAGAGAAAAAATACTATGGACACTAGGATGAGCAAGGGCTCAACTATCCTTGAGAATGGGATTTGGGTAGTAGTGTGGGCTTTTTGAGCATTTTTTGACATCACACATGTATTCACTACTTTATTTATAGTGAAATTTCTCTCTCCTGTAAATGTAGGCAATTTGGGCAAACCACATAAATCTGTGCGTGGTTATTTTTCTCTTTGGTGTATACGTAGGTGTGTGTTTCTGTTTACATTGGTGAGATATGGAACAAATCCCAACATTAAAAAAATTGAAAAACCAAAAAATTATTTAAAAAATTAAGTTGCCAAATGAAGTCTTAAGAATATCTTAATTGCTCTCACTTTTTCGTTAATGAGTAAACTCTCCACACCTGTCCTTCGCCGATTTCGGAATCAATTACCTAATGTCAGTTTAATCAGAGTAGGATGAGGGGAAACCTCGGGTGTGCGCACTGAATCCACAACGCACACACCATTTAAGTCAGAGAGTGCAGTAGCCAGGATTCGACCCCACACCCAAACTCTAGATACAATTTGTCCAACGCTTAGAGGGCCGTCTTAGGATCACTGCACCAAACCCTTGTGAATTGGCTCTGGGCAGTGTAGAACCTATGACGTCAATTTTATGCCCCAAAGCCTTACCAAGACCTTACTTGCCGGCTAATGAATGGAGGAAATTCACATATACTCTATCAAGTTGAACTTGCACCGTAATAAATAAATATATATATATATATATATATATATATATATATATTTCAAAATATAATTTTCATATGGAACTTAACAAAAATATGTATTCAGAAAAAATATTTTGAAAAGTAATCTAAGCACTACAAGAAAAAGCATATTCGGCGACCAAATTTCTCGACTAACAAAAATTTGGTCACTGAAAGTATAGCTTTCAGTGACCAAAACAGCATTAGTAGCCAAAAGTAAAGCTTTTTGGCAACTAAACAATTTTAGTAGCCAAAAGTCTATAATTGGCATCTAAAAATAAGTTTGGTCGCTGATTATATGGGTTTTATTGACTAAAAAATTTTAGTAGCCAAAAGTCTACAATTAGCGACAAAAAAATAAGTTTAGTTGCCAAAAGTGGTCATTTTTAGTGACTAAAATTATTTTGGTTGCTAAAAGTTAATTTTTTATTTTTATTTTGCTACTAAATAGTTTATTTTACATAAATTATGTAATAAAATAATTATTTTTATACATATACTTTTGTATAAATATGGGTGTATGTACTATATAAATAATATATGTCACATATATAGTCATGTGGTGCTATAGAGGCGTAGTGGGAAGAGTGTGGTGCATAAAGTTTATGGTGCAAGAGGTTGGTGGTTTGAGTCTCCGCAAGAGCAGATCAAATTGTTCTACAACGAATTTTTAAATTTTTATTTTTTTTTCACGTTCGAAGCTTTTGGCGACTAAAGGTGTTGGTTGGCGATTCCTTGACTATTGGTGACTAAAACATTGGTCGGTAAATGTATAATTTTAAAAAATATAATTGACTATTGGCGGCCCCAAAATTTTGGTCGCTTCAGACTTGCTTTTTGGAGACCAAAGGTTTTTTGGTCAACAAAACCCTCCAAGACCTTTTTCGACAGGGTTTTGGTGACAAATGTAGTGACCAAAATTTTTGGTCGCAGAATGTCATTGGCGACCAAAAAACAGACAATTGGCGACCAATATTTTAGTCACTAAAAGTGACTTTTTTTGTAGTGAAACATAAAGTACATGTATTTAAAACTGATTTTTTCTTGCCTTTTGATATACTAGTTAAGAGGTGCACGTGCGTTGCACGTGACATATGAATTGATTTATAAATGAAACACAAGTCTTCATTTGAATTGTTTTATCAGATAATCTTATATTAATATATTAATGTGGGCTTCTGTTTTATATAGTGATTTTGTGCTTAGCTTACATGTAACGCCCCGAAATAACCCAACCCAAATTAGGTACATTAACCAACATCCATTAAGAATTAATAACAAAACTCCAACCTTTATATAATTAATCAATAAGGTTTGCACAAAAGTCCCACATGCGAATTATACATTCAATGAAATGAAAATACATGAATTTATGGCATGTAGAACATCAAATCCCAGGAATAAATAAAATGCCCCTTAAAGGCTTACATGTTCCAAGGCTTAAGTCCGGTTACACAAAAATGGTCTCTCAGATCCATACATGAATAGCCTTTGGCTAGCAAAATAAATCACAACAAAATAGAGTCATTTACTCTTCACAAAATATGTCCACGCCCTTAACTTGGCGGGATCACCACATCTTTTCCTGCACCAAAATCCCATAGGGGTGAGCATAAAGCCCAGTAGAGAATTCTTAACAAAATATATACTGTTATGCAAAATTTCTAATATTAAATGCAAATGCCATGCGATGTCAATTAAAAGAGGAATTCATTTACATGCCTTTATAAAAGTCACCATGTTGAACAATAGCTTGAAATCTCAACAATTCTGAAATTTACAATTTTATTCATTGGGGCGGTAAAAATGACTCAGGTAATCCTTAGGTTGGTGTCTGTAAGTAGGCATATCTAGCACTACCAAAAATCCCATTTTACCGGTTGCTAAACGGAAGGGGAGTGGTACCTCTTCCGCGCGTGTTTTCGGTCTTTCACCTCGGACACTTAGTCCAACTTAACCAAGTTCATCTACACCAACTATCTGGACTTACCAATGTATTTACCCAAAACATTTCAATAGTTCTCAATTCTCAATAATTTTTCTCAATGCAAGTTTCAAATCCCAATTCAATATTTATAACAAGTGATATAATGAAATGTCAATGCCATTGTTACCCATGCAATGCCACAATCATCTATGCTATGTAGTGATTAATCGTGCAATGTATCCTCTAACCATCTACATAATTTCCCCACAATTGTACCATTTGCGATTACAATTTCCACTTCCTTTGTCCAATACATTCATGTATAATTCATGAACTTTTACACCTATCCAAATGTTCCAACATTTCCACAACTAATATGGTCTCAACATTTGTCGTTTCAAGATTTATGCACATACCTACATAAACAATAGATTCCAAGGAAATTTTCTAATTTCACATATACTAAGAAATTTGACATTTCACATCTATTGTCATGAAACCTCCATTTGAATATTTATTTAACACAAACAAAATCATAATTTCTCAACATCCAACAAAACCTCCATATTTTCTAGGTTTTTCACCCAAACAATGCATTCCTTTATTTCTTGGTAAAAATCCCACCAAAACATCATTTCTATGCCAATGAACTTCAACTATTTAAGAAAAATATTTCAATGAAACAAAAGATGCATTTCTTCAACAAGCTACCAATTTCTTGAGTCAAAAACCAAAACCTTTACAACATCTTTAGGAAAAGTTCAAAATCAACATCAATCTTGCCCATCTCGCACGCTCAGCCAAAAGAGAGAGAGAGAAAAAAAAATGAGGTAGGGACTTGCCCATTTGATCCTTGAGAGTGAGAAGAGAGGGTTAAAAGTGACACACACTCAGCCAAAAGAGAGAAAAAAAAAAATAGAGTTCTCGGATCCAGCCCATCTCGCACGTGCGGAGCCTGCTTCCCACACGTGCGGCACTCCTCATCCGCACTAGCCTCCGCACCAGCATATAATGCAATGTGCAGCCCAGAATTTCCCCCAGATTCCCGCATGTGCGGCCTCACCTTTCGCACGTGCGGCTCCTATCTCGCACGTGCAGCTCAGCCCCCAGTCCAGAAAATTTCCAGCTTAAGTGTAAAACCCCCTGGATTCAACATCAAGCCTCCTGAGACAAGTGGGACTCAGAATTGAAGTTAAGAGAGACGAAAACCGAGAGATAGATTTCAAAAAGTGTTGAACCCGACATGCACAAAATAAAGTAGGACGGTTTACGTACCCGGTAATCACATTACAATATTGCAATTGTAGTTGATTTTGCTAGGACAGTTACTTTAAGGCAAAAATAAGCTAAAATACGAGTTTCTCTGGGATGGGCTACCCATCTCAGGCTAAAATTGTCAACAAAACAAAACATTTCATCACATCACTTTCTTTATTTTTTTACACGTCTTTTCATAAAAAAAAATCAAATAGTCAACTAAAATAACCTATTTCCAAACAAGTTTGGTGACCATTTATGGATCTCCAATTCTTTAGAAGTGAAGTTAATCTTTAGTTTGTTCTCTTTTTTTTTTTTTGTTGATAATATTAAGCGCAAAAAAAAAAAAAGAATATTAAACATATAAAGAAAATGTCTTGGGTAGTTAAAATTCATTTTGAGTGTGATGTGAATTAGACTTAAAATAAATTCATCCAACACTTTTATGTGTTTTATTTTTGTAAGTCTAACACTGTTATTCCTACCACCTTAAAAAAAAAAAGAACACTATCATTCCTTCCTTTTTACATAATCGAACTATTGCAAAAAAATTATTGAATACAAAATAATACAAAAATTTAATACATTTTAGTATTTTGTTATATTCAATGATTTTTTAAAAAAAAATTGTACAAATTATATATTTTTTAAGTGCATATATGTTAAGTTGATCTAAAATTAAAAACTCAAAATATACTCAAGGGTCGTTAGCTTTTCTTTATGCATATATAAACAAAGAACAGAAAAAAGCAAAAAGGTTGCTACTTGTATAAAGCCTAACCTGATAAGTGGGCGGTTTGTCTACGAATTAGAGTGGGCTGTTATGTTTTTATCTATTTGTACAACTACTTGGTTGTCAAACAGAGTTGATTGAGAGACAATGAGATCGACTGTTTGGTTCTGAAATCCGAAATAGAGTGGGTAACAAAGAATTAATATGTTATAATAAATCAGCTCAAAAAACAAAAACAAAAAAATAGAAGAATTGAGGGTACTCAACCCACTATTAGTTGTTTTAACAGAATCACCCACTCAAATTGATTGTGGGTTTGTATTGTTTAGGGAATACCTTTGAGTGGTGTAAGACCCTTTTCAATCAGTTGACGATATTGACAATATTATTATGTATGATGATGCATATTATAATACAAGTAGTATAATACAAATAATATAATTGGACATGAGTCATGAGTTTGAAACAGAGAACTTGACAACTTCACAAAGTATCAATCACCTTGTTTGGTTTCAATTTTCTAGATTCACTTTTTAGAAAATTGAAGTTTTTTGTTTTCCTAATCATCCAAAGTGTTTGATAGTAGATGGTGATGTTTTAATTTGTTTGATGTTTGAAGGTGTTTGAATTTCAAATGATGTCTGTGGTTGTTTGTGATTTTGCTGATATTTAAGAAGTTTGTAAGGGTATTTTTAGAATATGTAAAAAATAAAAAACATGACAATTCTTGACACTTTTACAATAGTAGTAGATAAAATTATTTTTTAGTTTTTGTATTTCAGTTTTTAACACGTTCATTGCAACATATTATGGCTTATTCAACTCTTTTTAGTCGATCTTAGGTAAGACTTTTTCAATTTTAATTTTAAAAAAAAAAATTATTTATGCAAATTCTATAATGTCAACGTAAATAATAATTTGATTTTTTTTATAAAAAAAAATAATAATTTCAAACATGAATTGAAATCTTTTTATCAGATTTATAATTATACCCGGTAAGCCAACTATCAATATTATATATACAATAGGATTTGGATTCCTTCGGGTTCGTGATCTAGGTTGAAAGGCATTGTTCGTGTCTGTAGAGCCTGCTATAAGTCTCATTTTGATCATCCAAATTATTTATTTTATCGTGTCCTTTGTGTATATCATTCACATGTAAATTTAGGTCGATTTAATATTTATAACGTACTTAATTTATTGCGTTTATTATAAAAAAAAAAAAGAAGTAATAGTCTATTTTTAAAAATACATTTGCCATCCATAATAAATTTAATAAGTCATGATTATCGAATGGTCTTAATTTTTGTATGGATGATATACACAATGTCTGATAAAACAAGTGATTCAAATCACTAAAAAAAAAAAAGAAAATCCTAAAGTGAACTCCACGTACTCAAATAACACTCTCCAGTTTATATTCTGAACATGAATTGGAGAGAAGTCAACTCCAAACAAATATACCAAGCATTTATGAGTCTTCTCTAAAATTGTTGTGACAGATGTCAAATTAATTTTTGTAATAAAATAAATTTTCAAATTTTTAATTTTGTCAATTTAAATACTATTCTTTTGATTTGTTTTCAATATAAATTATTTACTTAGTTTCATTAAGTAAAATAGAAAAAATTGTATTTTAGTCATTAAACTCAATAGAAAAATAGTATTTAGACATTTTATGTACAATTATATTGAGTTTAATGACTAAAATAGTATTTTTTTTCATCAATTTTAATTAAAGAAAATAGTAAATGGTTTATATTGAAACAAATCAAAAAATTAAGATTTAAATTGATAAAATTAAAATTCAATATTTATTTTATTATAAAGGTGAAACTCTATAAGTTCTTTTTAAAATTTATTTTGTAATTACCCCTAAAATTGATTATCTATATAATTTGATCATTTTATATAGTAGGTATGAAAGGGAAATGTCTCTCACATGATTTGATTTGTTTTTTTTTATTTATAAATATTGTAGCCTGGACTAAAATTAATTTTTGAGCTCAATAAGATATGAATAATATTATATGTACCAATTAGTGTACCAATTGATGATGTAGCATAATTTAATAAGTTTTCAACTTGAGGGAGCAATTAGGTTTAGTGGACTCATTTTTGGATTGAACTATGTGATTCGAATTGTTCACTTTTTAAGATTTATTAAGTTTAATATTTATAATAAAAATAAAGATGAATGAATATCAGTAACTATATGTTTAAAGTACATTTGTATTAAAAATATGTACGACAAATATAATTTCAAGAATATTTATAAATTTTTTATAATATAACTATGATTTAAATATATAACTACTAATGTCTGATAATCTTGATTTTTTGTATGAATATTTGGAATGTCATCCCTTGTATTATGTAGATGTTATTAACATCCAAAGTAAGTAAGCAAGTTTTGAAAGATCAAGATTGATGAACTAGATTCATCCCATGTTTTGAACAAGCTATGATATGTATGTTTTGCAAAGATCTGGGATATCATTCATTTAAAACCTTTATTACTTATACCATTCACTGAGTATCCAAGTTCACCCTCTCCATATATATATGTAGGTAACAAGCTAGAAGTCGGCTTCGCCGAGGTGTGTGTTTTGCATGTATGTTATGTTGGCAGTAAGGATGTCGGCAAACTGGAAGATTATGTTTCATGATTTGTGGCTCAAGTGTTTTTGTTTATGTCGAATATCTTGAAGCTTATGTATTTTGAACATGTCGGCTCGAGAAGCTTTTTATCTAAATGTAATATGTATTTTTGTACTTCACTTTATTTGTATTCAAGTTTTTAAGCTATGTAAAGATGTTTGTCATTTCATTCGACTTATGTACTGCTCTTATGGACCACTTGTATTTTAAATTATTGCTTCCGCACTTGTGAGCCCCATATATTTATACTCTGATTGTGTGCGAATCTTGAAAGTTGGCCTTCAGTAATCCCGGATTACATGCCATCACGACACCAAACTACTAGGGGCGGTTTGGGGTCGTGACAGTTAAGGTATAGTGATTTCTTGAACGAACTTCCATGTTTAATTTTATGCAGTTTCCATTTTTATTTTTATTCAACTTCTATTTTTATTCAATTTCGATCTCTATTCAATTTCCTTTTTTATTTAATTCCCAAATAGATTATTAAGGTGTAGTGGTTTGTTGAATGAACTTCAATTTTTAATTTTATGCAACTTCCATTTTTATTTTTATTCCACTTCCGTTTTTGTTCAATTTCCATTTCTATTCAATTTCCTTTTTTAATTAATTTCAAAATAGATCGTTAAGGTATAGTGGTTTGTTGAATGAACTTCCATGTTTAATTTTATGCAGTTTCCATTTCTATTTTTATTCAACTTCTATTTTTATTAAATTTCCATCTCCATTCAATTTCCTTTTTAATTTAATTTCCAAATAGATCGTTAAGGTATAGTGGTTTCTTGAATGAGCTTCCATGTTTAATTTTATGCATTTTCATTTCTATTTTTACTCAACTTCTATTTTTATTAAATTTCCATCTCCATTCAATTTCCTCTTTTATTTAATTTCCACATAGATCGTTAAGGTACAGCGGTTTCCTGAATGAATTTCCATGTTTAATTTTATGCAGTTTCCACTTCTATTTTTATTCAACTTCAATCTCCATTCAATTTCCTTTTTTTATTTAATTTCCAAATAGATCGTTAAGGTATAGTGGTTTCTTGAATAAACTTCCATGTTTAATTTTATGCAGTTTCCATTTCTATTTTTATTCAACTTCGATTCTTATTCAATTTCGATCTCCATTCAATTTCCTTTTTTTATTTAATTTCCAAGTAGACCATTAAGGTATAGTGGTTTCTTGAATGAACTTCATTTTTAATTTTATGCAACTTCCATTTTTATT
>NW_021025426.1:168082-181875 GCF_004153795.1 Camellia sinensis
ATTTATTTTTTTGTGTTTTGAAAGTAATAGATTTTGTTGCAGTTGGATATGATGTTTGTCACAGGAAATTTGCATTGATTATAGGTTTGACATGCCATTTTATCTTATTAATTATTTTTATTGATTTTTTTTGTTTTTGTTTATTTTTCACAAGCGAGGCATAGCGTAAGGTAGGGTAATGTTAAAATTTAAATTTCGTATGGCCCTATGAATTAAATTTTTTTTGTGTTGTTCAGTTATGAATTATAGATTACAAATTTAGTATTATAAATTAAATATAAATTGGTAATTTATCCTTATCCAGTCTGTGGAACCAAACATTTGATTGACTACAAATACTCCAATGTAGGCATCTAATCCGATGAGTAAACAAACATACGATACAAATACACTCGAACCGACTGGTCGACGGACAATGTATCGCACGACCAACAGTCTGGTGGATTACAATCCCCGCTTATGAAGTCCAAACAAAGAGGGCAAACTGTGTGAATGATGATACAATGGATGGATTAAAGGGTGTATTAAGATCTGTGTCTGACAGAAATTGTAAATATATATACATATATTTGTAATAAACAAATGTGTATAATTAATTTCAGTTAAAAAAAATTGCAGGCTGCAACCATCCACTGCATCTCCCCTGTGACGAATATTGTCGTTACAGCGAACAACAAAAAATTGAAGTAATAAAGCACTTGTATAAAATCTTAATAGTGGCCACGTACAACGGCTGTAATGCAAAATGATATGAGGTCAATCCACGAATAACATGCATACTTCCCCAAATTTGACACATTCTCGAACAAGAGTTATGATATACAAGTTCACAAACAAGTGCAGAAAGGTTGTAGTTCCTGTTAATAGTTGTTCACGACAAATGCAGAGTTATCCAAAAAAGTTAGGGAGTGGCTCACTTAGTGGCAAGTTAGTAATTACGGCAAACTTTGCAATTAACTCGTTTTAATCTAATTTAATCATACCTAATCAGTTTTCAAATAACTTTACTATAAAATCACATTAATTATGACGATCATAGGGCACCAATCGGTTTCTAATTCGGCCGTCGATAAGGCCTTCAATTAGCGGTTTAAACACAAAGACATGAACAGATAATTAATCAATCAAACAGATAGAATATGCAACACAATAGATATACTTGGCTAATTCAGTTTCAATTTCAGTCAGTCGGTTCAGTACTTTTAATCAGTTCAATCATCAGTCATAATCAGTCCAGTTTAACGGTAATCGGCGGTTATTCGGTAAATAGTAACGAGGGTTGTTACAACTGGTCACCCCTTATGACCCCAGTGTATATATTACCCCCTCCCATCTACCAAAACTGACGTTGTTCATTCCAAAAGGCATAAATCTATGCATGATAGATACGTCCAACCCTCAACCCAAGCTTGTGGCGACGAGACTTATAGTGGACGGAGAGTCTACCTTGGAGGAAGGTACCAGTCCATTGCCGGAGTGCCCTGAGGACTTACTTGATAGGGTGTATGATCCAAGTTTCTACATTGTGCCAACTGGTTAAATTAATCCCGAATTAGTGCTGCCAGCCTTGGTAGACATCAATGTGGTCAGGAAAGATGGCCCGAGCCAGAGGTTGGATGATCTAGCAGAACTCGATGAGGATTTGGACAACCTGTAGTTCTTTAACGAGCAAGATCAAGGGGATGTACAGATCAGCTGGTTTGACTTGAATGGATCAACTGACAACTCTGGATGGCTGAGTGATGAGCCAAATAAGGAAGAAGAAACTGGAATGAAACCAGAGAGAAAAGAAGTAGAGATCGTTGTAGTAGCCGGAAGGGTTGATGAGAAAGGAAAGCTGCCGGAGAATGGAAAAACTAGCCCAGGAAGTGGGCACTGTGAATATTGTGGATATTGAATAGGAAGTTGCACTGAGGCAGTTTGAACGAGAAAGGATTGAAGACAACCAGGAAGTTGTAATGGCCCAACACCCTCTAGGGATGTCTATGATGTAAAGGTGATACAAGCAGAGCCAGACAACTATTTGTCGGCTACTGAGAGTGAATGGTGGGACGATGATGATCTGCATTTGGCCCATACCGATGAAGACTGGGGTAAGTGCCTTCCAGACAACACGTGGTATGTTGAAGAAATAGACCATCTGACAAGGAGCGAGCGGTATTTTAAGCCGCCACACCTGGATCAAGCAGAGGCATCTGGAAAAGACAGAGAGGCCGAGAAACAAAAAGAAAAACAACTAGAAGAAGAGGCAGTGTTAAAACAGCTTAAGAAAATCCAAGCTGACATGTCCGTCTAGGGTTTTCTCATGGCCTCCTGGGTACACCAACAGGTAGTGTTGTTGGCAATGACAAGGCTGAATTGTCCATTGACACCACACCCGAACAGCTTGTGGGATTGGTCTTTCTAGGTGGCGCCAGGCCAACTTTGATCTTCTCTGACAAAGAACTGCCGCCAGAAAGCTCGGCCCACAACAAACCATTGTAAATATCTGTGGATTGCAAGGAGAAATAAGAGCTGGTGGTGCTGGTAAATACCGGTTCGACCATCAATGTCTGTCCTTCTCGCACCGCCTATGCAATTGGCCTTAAACCAGCAAACTTTGTTCCCACGACCCAAGTAATACGGGCATATGATAATACGAGTAGAGAGGTCATGGGCACAGTGCAAGTCAAAGTCTAGGTGGGCCTAGCTAAGCAAGAGGTTGAGTTTCATGTCTTGGATGTGCCGGCTACCTTCAATTTACTGTTAGGGAGGCCCTGGTTGCATCATGTAAAAGTCGTCTCTTCCACTCTCCATCAGATGTTGAAGTACTCTTATAAGAGAGGAGTTGCAATTGCCTTTAGGAATTCATCCATCCATCCGCCGCCAGAGGTGACTACGCCAGTACTAGAGATCAACCATGGCGAGGAGGATATATTTCTCTCAGGATTCACTCTGGCTGAAGCCCGGGTAGTGCAAACCATTCTGGCCACAAACGAAAGCATGTACGTCAACACCCAGTCTATCTATTTCATGAACAAAATGTAGCATGTTCCAAGAATGAGACTTGGAAAAAGTGGTTGGACAGGTGTTGCAGCATTGACAAATGTGCCACACAACCCACATGTCTTTGGACTAGGATATGTATCCACCAAAGAGGACTGGATCAGAAAGATAGAAGAGATGAAAGGTAGAGCTAAGGCTAAGCAAGCTAGAAAACACTATGAGCTCATCCATAGGCCAATCCAGGGGACACTGAATGGCCGCTTTGTTTGGGAGGGACAAGATTTCCTTTTTGCGGCTTTTTTAAGCGTTGGGTGAATTTCGTGAAGCAGCGTGTCCCCGAGTTCGAGATCTTTTTTGATCTGTAGTTGTAGGACAGTGATGATGAGGAAAGGGCTAAACCAAGTGTCAAAGTTGAACAGAGCATAGAAGATGACTTAGATGGCAGAGAACTTGAGTAGGGGTAACACTGACTTGTCTCTTGACAGATCTTGCGGCCGACCTAGAGAACTTAGGGGATAACCTTACTGTCTCTGTGATCGGGGAAGAACCAGGTGTGAACCCAACCAGCGGCATTTTGGATGCATCAGGGACACCATCTCTTATCTGGCAACTAAAGAAAGGTTATCTGTCCAGTTCTGAATCGAATGATAAGCTAGAATCTGATTCCACTAAGTCTGTGGGATCGGGGTCAAATTCAAGTTCTTCTGAGTCTGAGTTTGGTATTTCTGGGGGTGGTAACCCGGCTACTAAAGTCCTGTCTAGGTCTTCATTCAGCTTTTCTTTTGAGTCTATAACTGAAGATCTG
This sequence comes from Camellia sinensis, assembly GCF_004153795.1. Lineage (NCBI taxonomy): Eukaryota > Viridiplantae > Streptophyta > Magnoliopsida > Ericales > Theaceae > Camellia > Camellia sinensis. The sequence goes on from NW_021025426.1 coordinate 171,873, forward strand.
AACCTTTTGAATGAGAACTCTATAGATTCTGTGTACTTTTCTGTGCCGTTGGTTTATTGTATTGACTAAGATTTTCAGAATTTTAATGAAAACGAAGGGGAACAAATTCCGCTAGCTTTGAAAAACTTGATTAATCGAGAGGAGCAGAGGTTTGCTAAATCCTGTGCTGATGAAATCATTACCATTAATGTGGGTACTAAGAAGGATCCGCATCTAGTCTAGATTGGGTCCACGTTGTCTTCGGAGGAGCGCGAGAGCATTTAATCGCTTTGTTAAAAGATTTCAAAGATGTTTTCGCATGGTCCTACTAAGACATGCCTAGAATCGATCTTAAGATTGTACAACATCAGATCCCTCTTGACCCCGAGGCCCGACCAGTCAAGCAGAAATTGCATAGAATTCGTCTGGATTGGGCGTTGAAAATCAAGGAAGAGGTCACCAAACAGATCGAGGCAGGTTTCTTGTTAGTATCTGAGTATCTGACTTGGTTGGCCAACATCGTCCCAGTGTCGAAGAAGGATGGTAGAATCTGATGTGTGTAGACTTCCGAGACTTGAACAGATCCAGTCCGAGTGATAACTTTCCTCTGCCGCATATTGATGAATTAGTGGACTTCACTGCGGGCCATGCATTGCTATTGTTTATGGACGGATTTTCCAGGTACAACCAGATTCTGATGGCACCCGAGGATAGAGAGAAGACCACATTCACTATGCCACAGGGTACCTACTACTATCGGGTTATGCTGTTTGGTTTGAAAAATACTAGAGCTACCCATCAGAGGGCTGCGACCACCATTCTGCATGACATGATCCACAAAGAGGTTGAAGTGTACGTGGACGGCATGATTGTCAAGTCCAAAGAACGAGAGAGCCACAACACCGCCTTGAAAAAATTCTTTTAACAGATTAGGGAATACAGATTGAGGTTTAAACCCGCAGAAATGCACCTTCGGCGTAACGGCAGGAAAAATGTTAGGCTTTTTGATCACACAAAGGGGCATTGAAGTAGATCCTTCCAAAATCAAGGCCATCCTAGAAATGCCACCACCGAGGACTGAAAAGGAGGTGCGAGGCTTTCTAGGTAAAGTGCAATTCATAAGACGGCTTATTTCCAAATTAATTTTAACTTGTGAACCACTATTTGGTCTCCTGAAGAAAGGGAAGAAATTCTGATGGGATGATTGCTGTCAGTTTGCCTTTGAACAGGTTAAGTAGTACCTCCAGAATCCGCTTGTGTTGTCACCGCCATAGCTAGGGAAACCTTTGATTCTATACTTGTCAGTAACAGACACGACCATGGGATGCATGCTCGCTCAGAAATTCGAAGATAGGGTAGAGAAAACCATCTACTACTTGAGCAAGAAAATGCTGGATTATGAGACCCGCTATACCCCATTAGAGAAAGCTTGTCTAGCCTTGGTATAGGCTACCAGGAAGTTGAGGCACTACTTGTTAGCTCACTCTATAATCCTGGTGTAGACACCCTATTTTTGACCGCCCTTACGACTTGGGCATCATCACTTGCACACACAATGATGAATTTATATGCTTGTCAAGAGCTCGAAAGTCCTCAGTGGATTGCTATAGCTTTGAGCCTCAAAACCCTGTAAATCTTGTGCCTTGTTTTTGCACCAAAACCCCAGCCTTTCAAACCTGTAAAACTTGCGACCTGCAGGCCCATTTTTGTAGGTTGCTGGCCATCCCTTTTGGCTGCCAGCCACCCTTGTGCTTTGTTGGCCAAGTGTGTGGCCTGTCGGCCAGAATTGGTGGCTTGTTGGCCACAAGTGCTTTTTGCAGATATTTTATGCCAGCTGTTTGCATAGATGCTTGCGTCTGCTCCCATGTGTATGGATGGATGTTACTGAGGGAGTGGCCTGTTTTTCTATAAATATGGGACCTCCTCTTCCATTTTTGAGAGGTAGAAAAATTTGAGCAAACTTAATTTTATGTCTCTACAATTCTTTCTCTCTCTTGAAATTTCTTGAGCTTTTGCTTATACACTCTTAACCAAACCTTGCCATCTTTGACCTGAGGTACTTTTGAGCCTAACTTGAGCTCTTGAGGGTGTGTATGTGTTGAATTATTCCTTAAAAGTGTTCTTCTCTTCAAGAGGTATAAGGCTTTACTTGTTTCATTGCTTTAGTTGCTCGTTTTCTTACTGTTGTTTTTGGACTATATAAACTCTGTATTTTTGGGCTAAAACTTGTGGTTTAAGGCCTTAAAGGGTGGAGGGGTGTTTCACCTTTCTTTCTACCTTGCTTCTCTAGCCTTTACCCTTGTGTTTCCCACCTTTACAATATCTTTTTTTTAAGCTTTTAAACACTGAATTTCAGAGTTATTTTAGTGGCTAAAAGCATGTTTTGAAGTCCAAAATTTGAGGTGTTAGCCTCCCCTCCTTGTGTCTTGTTCACTAGCATACATAGCTCTATGTTGTAGCTTACTATTTTAGCCATTTTTGTCTTAATTCCAGCACTTCTTCTGCATGTTTTAGGAGTGTTTTGGGCCTGTTTTAGGTGTTCATTGCATTTATGTTTTGTTTTGTATGCTTGTAGTATAGTTGTCCTCATAGGTTTGGTGTTTTAGGCCTTAGCTACCATCCTATTTGAGTTGATATCATTTATTTTTTGTTTTTCTTACTTATGATCACTTATGATCACCTCTAATCATTTCTACAACCTCCCTCATTTCTTGGCTTTTTTTTTTTTTATTTTGAAAGTTGGTTCAAACTAGTTGTTTGTTTAAAGCATGAGATTGAGGTCTTATGCTTAATGGTTTAATCCCTTTGGGGATTCATTACCAATGACATGACACTTCTTTCATGTCTAAAACAACTCTTGGTTTGATGCTTCTTTCCATTAGAGGACTTAAAGCTCACCTTTGGACTTAATGAATTAAAGAATGGTTGGTAATTAAAATGGAGTAATAAAACTTGGACTAAAATGATGCAAGATAATAATTTGGTTTGGGTTCAATCAAACGTTAATTAGAAACGGATGTTAACTTGGTTTGGGTTCAATCAGACTAAAATGATGCAAGATAATAACTTGGTTTCATACTCATCAGTGATGAAAACGGTTCAAGAGCCATTGTCAACCACTTCCCTTGATAATCCATGATAGGGAGGAGGTTTGAGAGTTTTTATTTGATGCATTTATTGAACTTGCACACTTTGGTTCATAGGCCATCATGCAATGAAATTGCAACGATTGATAGTTTGTGAATCAAGTTTTCTACTCCTTTGAGCTGTTTGATGATAAGAAGGGGTAAGTTGTGCAAACAACCCTTAAGAATACCCTATGCTTGCTCTATTTGCTCTCTGTTGCATCGGGAAAAACCAGGCATCAATGGTTGGCAGGCCGCTTTTTGTGGCCGGCAAGCCACCTTTTGTGGACGGCAGACCATTAGCCACCACTTCTAGCCTGCCGACTACCTTTGCAAAACCCAGCAATGCCCTTTTTAAACATAACAAATTTGGTTTTGAGGTGAAAAACAATGCAAGTGTTCTACTGTGCAACAGAGACATCTGGCAGCAAAACAGTGGCCTTTTTTGGGTGGAAATTCGTGCATGCATGAACACTTCTCGTTTCCCGAGGCAAATAATTAGAATAGCTAGTTTAGCACTCTTTTCATGTTATATTCATATAATTAATTAGTTCATTTAAATTTGTAATTAATTAATTAGTTAATTTGTTATAATAATTAATTAGCCAGTTTAGTTGATTATTTCATTCGATTTGTAATAGCTAGTTAATTAGTTTAGGTAGTTAGTTTATTCGGATCCTCCTGCATGAGGGTGCAAATGTTGTAATAACGTGTATGTCTTCCAACCCCACATCTTTCTCCCTTTTATTAACCTGCTTATGATGGTTAGTTTAAAAAACATCATGTTTCATTAGCATACTTCATGCCTTGCATTCATTGTCTTGCATGTATTGGGCTCGGCCCATCATTCTAACTTGCATTGTTAGTTAATACCTCTTTGAATACGTGCATTGACTGCATGCTATCAAATTGTTTCATATGCCATATTAGTAGCCGAGCCTAGTAATTGCTTATCGTATGCGCTGCAATAGTCATATTGCATAATTAAGATCATGCATTATTCTAACTGTCATCTTTTTTGGCTTGGAGTACGAGGTGAGCATTTTTATGCTTTAGCATATCGCATAAGTGTGATTGTTGCCATATCTAGCATGTTCATCATGAGGCTAATTGCTTAAATGATATAACTATTTGAATGTCTGTGGATAAAGGCTAGTTGCTTGATTTGGGATAATTTGACTAATGTCCATTTTAGCCCGCTTTTTCAAGTGACAAATTCACAAGACAATTTCAAATAAAACATAAAATCAAATGTTCCAATTCTTGCAAAAATTAGTCTATACTTGTGTGCACATCACATAGTAAGAGCATATAATGTAAATAAGAATCACATCATGATTAGTAGAGGCCGATATTTGATCGGGCGAGCGGGGGTGGTCAATTCATGATCTTCCCCTCTCATACCTAAGTTCCCGAGCCGAGACAACTTTGGTGATGACGGCTAATAGCTTTTGGCACAAGTCTTGGGTTTCCTAAATTTCCCAAAAATATTTAGGTGGCGACTCTGAAATCTGGCAAAGCAGTCCATTTTTGGCATTTTATTCAAAACATTGATTTTCCAAAAAGAATTGCTAGATTTGGACTATTTTTTGTGTTTTCACTATTTAACATTGCACTTGTGAAATCAGATTCAGAACCACAGGTAGAGTCCGAACTGTAGGGTTTCTTATCTTCCGAAAGGGGGCACGAAAAGTCAAGCCACACCTGGTTTCAAGATTAGATCCCATCAAATATCTCTTTTGAGAAACCAACGCTTATGGGTAAACTGGCTCGTTGGTTGCTTCTTCTCTCCGAATTGACTCAAATATGTCACCCACAAGTTGGTCAAGGGAAGAGCTATAACGGAGTTCCTGGCAAACCATCCGATAGAAGGAGATAAGGCAGTGGAATACTTGTTCCCAGATGAAGCCATTCTGCAAGTTGAAGAGGAAACTTGGACGATGTATTTTGACGGAGCATCCAATCAGTAGGGTTATGGGATAGATGTGTTACTGATAGTACCTGATGACTCCCATATACCTTTAGCCTTCAAACTCCGGTTCAAGATGTCTAACAACGAAGCAGAATATGAAGCGTGTATTGCTGGTTTAGAATCCTCCCTAGAACTAGGGGCAATAAGGTTAGATGTCATCGGGGACTCGAACTTAGTTGTTTCTCAAGCAAACGGACATTGGAAAGTCAAAGAAAAAAAGACGAAGGTTTACCATCAGACCCTGGATGTTCTGATTTCTAGGTTTGAAAAATTGACTTTCATGCATCTACTGAGAGAGAACAATAGGTTCGCTGATACTGTAACAACTCTATCTTTTATGGTAGACATCCTACTTGGAGTTTGGATGCGTCTGATTATCATCGAACAGAAATACACGCTGGCTTATGAAACTATTGCCACAATAGATGAAGTGCGAGACAAAAACCCTTGGTACTACGATATTTGGAACTTCCTGGAAAAGAAGACATATCTACTAGGGGCAAATGCCAAGAACAAACGGGCAATACAGTGAACAGCCGTCCAATTTATCATTTGTAGGGGTAAGCTGTATAAAAGAGGTCATTTGGGAATGTATAAGTTGTGTGTGGAAGATGAGGAATCGAAGCGCCTTATGGAGGCTATCCACAGTGGAGAATGCAAGGTGCATATGAATGGTGTGATGTTAACCCAGAAGATTCTTAGGCAGGGTTATTACTAGTCCACCATAGAAGAGGAGTGTATTAGTTTTGTGCGGCGATGCCACAAATGTCAAATTCATGCCAATTGCATGAATATTCCGCCGTCAAAACTTTACAACATGACTTCACCATGGTGTAAACACTCCATTTTTTACCGCCCTTAAGACTTGGGCGCCACTGATTTTTTTACTCGATGATGCATGCCATGCAATGCAAAGGTTCATTTTCCTTGGCCAAGAGAGCGTCAAATCCCAACCTTACACCCCATTTTTGGACCAACACTATTTTGACTAAAAAATATTTTAAACCTTAAAACTCTCTCTTTCAAAATATTTTTGAAATAAAGTTCTTACAATGTTTCGAGGCTCGCATTTCGTTAAATATTGCGCTTTTCGGTAAATCGAGCAAGGACAAAGTAGAAATGAAAGAAAGAGAGGTGAAATCTTTGAAAATATCTTTAAAACATCTTATTTAGAGGTTTGAAGTTGAAGAAAATTGGAGGAGAGGGAAGAAACCTAGTTGGGGAAGAAGATGGGCAAAAACTGTTAAGAGAGAGTCGAGCAGCTCTCGCTAAATCAGGCCTATCCATTTGTACATTTGGATTTCAGCTATGAGGCCACCATCGTTGGAAAGAAGACTTCGGGGGCTTCATTTTACACTCAAGAATCTCCTAAAGCCGAGTCCAGATGAGGGAGATATGGCTGGTTGAAGTTGGGCATGAATCTGGTTAAGCCAAAATTGAGCAGTCTTCACTAAAATGAGTATAAATTTTTTCACACTTGTAATTTTGATATGAAACCACCACCATTGGAAATCTTACTTCCGGGACTTCAATTTAGACACAAGAATGACCTAAAAAGGAGTCCAGATGAAGGAGATATGCTCATTTGAAGTTGGACCTGGAGAGCAGATTTTTGCTGTCGGCCACAAATGTGGGTTGTCGGCCACCAGGGGTGGCCGGTCGGCCAGAAAAGTGGCCAGTCGGCCACTAATGTCCTAAACTCAGATATTTTGTAGATATTTACCTCCAGCAATCTCCCACAACCTCCAGCTGTCTGTTTTACAGATATTTCGACCAAGGCTTGTATTTTGCTATATATGGAGGCCATATCTCTCATTTTGGAAGGTTAGCAAGTTTGGGAGCCTGTCTGTCACACCCCAAACTCACCCCTAAACGTTTGGGCATGACCTACTCAGAACCGGGCATTTAGCCTGGTATATATATATATATATATATATCATACGGGGCCTGAACGAAAGCATCACATACCATAAAATAACGTAAAAACATATCCATTGAGCAACTAATGACATGCCAGGATCACAAATAGTATATCCAGTAAATAACCATACAAGGAACATACACATGAAAATTTGTTATGCACATACGGACATACAGATTCGGCCCCAAGATTGGGCGTATAACAAAACATTATTTACATTTCAACCTTAGTCGGTAATTAGAGTACAAGCCAAAAGTTCAACCAAACTCCACTAAAGTGCACGGGCTTCTCCAAGTGCCTGGCTAGACTTAGGTTGACAAAAAGGAGACGATATCAGGGTTAGGACTGACCTCCCAGCTGATTACCTACAGAAACAGACAAAATACAGAGTGAGCTAAGCTCAGTGAATAATAGCATTTTAGCAGTTTAATGCACAACTCAAATTATAATACATAACAATGCGTATGTAACTATAGAGTTCATATGGTCAATCTGATGTTGTGTTACTTGCAGAACGGCCTTGGGCCCAGATATAACAGAACGGCCATCGGCCCTGATATAACAGAACGGCCATCGGCCCAGAAATAACATAATGGAATAGTTCCAGAGTGATCCAGATGTACACAAATTCCTTCAACGTTTACATTCACACCAATTCCCAACCAATATATATGTTAATATAGTGACTTACGGAAGACAGAACGTTAATAGCAATAAGCATTAACGGTAAATAAATGTATATTCATTTCACTATTACTCACAGTGTTGTGGTGGAGCGCTACTTCCTCCTGAAGTGTGTCCTACACACATACAAAGTTCCCAAATTAGCTTCCCTTTTTCTTGTCAAATAACTTCCTGAGTTATTACGCTTCGAATGAATTTACAACCATCCTAAGATCATCAGAAAAATATTTTAAAAATATCAGAGGGTCGAGCATGCAAAATGGAGTAGACATTTTTTTCTGGACTGGGCCGCACGTGCGGCCGTTCCCTCCGCATGAGCGGACATGGGCCGCACGTGCGGTCCCCCTTCTCCACACAAGCGGCCAAAAGTAGAATGTAATTCCCACTTTTTTCCTCTTGTCCGCACGTGCGGCCATGACCTCCGCACGTGCGGTGGTGCTCCATACGTGCGACCATGACCTCCGCACGTGCGGCCATGGCCCCTGCTTTGGGCAGCCCGATTTCAACTCCAAAATCAACAACACCAACACATTTTACATGCAAAACAAGGGTAAATTAATGCAATACATTAACCCAACATCACAAAATAAACATGATTAGAACCTTAATCAAGTCACCACCCTTCCAAATTCCATCTTTTAATCCAAGTTCCTTATGTCCATAAAACATAACACAATACATAAGTATAATTTCATGGGTTTGGCATGAAAACCAAAGATTGAAGTGTAAATCTCATACAACACCTAAATTAGGTCTCAAAGCAACCAATTGATGAGAATAACTCTTTAATTAAACATGACTCACATATAATCCTCAATTACAAACCCTAAGTTGTCAAAACGTAAAACAAACCCTTCCTTATGTCCAAGTAAAGGTTAATTAGGTTGGATTGAGCTTACCTTGAATTAAATCCCACAACTCCCCTCAATTTGCCAATCTTCCTTGTTGAATTTCTTCTCCCCTAATTCTTCTTCTCCACACCCTCTCTCTTCTCTCCCAGGAGATATTTTGTAATGACTTTCCCAAGTCAAATGTTTAAAGAGCATTGATATTTATATAAAAGTTGAATAAAGACAAAAGTTAATCAATTTAATCATTCCTAATCAAATTTTTACAAAAATTCTTATTATGACTTAACAATTATGTTGATCTCAAATGTAAAATCAATTTCAGATTATTAAGCTTCTAAGGCCTCTAATTCCTGAGCCAAACTTTATAGTTGTAACAGATAGTTCTCTTATTAAACAGATATGAATCCATAATCATAGGATTCACTTAATTAAGCTTAATTCCACCTAAAATTTCACAATGAGCATTTAAAAGCACAGAATTAGGGACTGAAAATATACCAGAATCATGAACGAGGGTCGGGTTATCACACTCTCTCTCTAAAATCTCTCTTTCTCTCTGTCTCTCTCTATAATTTTGTGAGCAAAATTTCTGTCTCTCTCTCTTCCTATTTTGTGTTTAAAATTGGAAAATCTCTACATATTTGCATACAACCCCTTGACCAAATTAGACTACCTTGTAGATGAGGTTCTTGGAGGACTTATTTGAGCTCTAAAGCTTGGTTTTGGCTCAGAAATTGGCTCTTTGTTGCTATGCATCGAAGCTATAAAGCTCACCCCTTTTAAGCTTATTTTTGCACACTTGTTTGGCCACCTTTGCTTGCTGTTTTTTGCCTATTTTTCAACTGCAAAAACCTTTCTTTTTAAGGTTTAAAAATGATGGTTTAAGGCCTTTTTGGAGTTAGGGGTTGTAAAACCCAAGTTGTGTGTAGGATTATTTTATTGGATAGATTAGTAATTAAATTAACTTATATGAGTCATTTATTAATATCAAAGAATTAGTTATGAGATGGCATTATATTTCCTATTACTTAGATGGGTAATTTTGTAACTTTGAGAAATTAGGTTAATAAGCCCACCTATTGTGGCTTCAAGTCTTGGAAAACAAACAAAACAGAGGCTATGAATTGCTCCATAGGCGGCTAGGGTTTGAGAAGGTAAAAGAAAAAAAAAAGAAAAGAAAAAGAGAAGAGAGGCTTGTGCTGCAGAAAGGGTTTGAAATTCCAGAAGGGAGGAAAGAAGAATTTATTGCTGAAGGACTGCTGAGTTCCTATTCACAACACTAGGGGCAAATTTAGGCCCCCATTGGATGGACTTCTACATTATCAGCGAACATCAGCCATTCTCCTGGATTCAGATGGCTTCGAGATCCCAAAACCATTTGGCATGGACAAAGCTACACTTTTACCCTTGAGAGGCTCGCTGGGCCGAAAACCCGGAAGGGCGACCCAGGCAAAAGTTAGAGCAAAAAAAA
>NW_021025426.1:188418-204160 GCF_004153795.1 Camellia sinensis
TTTTATTTTTTTTCAGATTCTGAAGAGTAGAGCTGCGCGGGATCTTTTTTACATGTGAGAGTGCCGAGAGTAGGACCATGATTTAAGTACTTGGATTATTGTTTTGTTAGTGGATTAAATTAGTGGACTTGGTGGACATTTTCATATGAGAACTATTTATTTTTATGGATTTTGGCATTATGACAATTAAGGATTTAATTTGAGTATTTTATTTTGTGGGTTATGTGATTGGATTCTTAGCCTTGCATGCTTACTTATATGAGTGTGCGGCGTTGTCACAGAGCTTGGGGCGTGACAGGGGTGGTCCACCCTCTTTTGTAGCCTGTTTGCTAAGTTTTGTGCTATCTTTCAAAGCCTTTTGAAGCAAATTTTTTTGGCCTTTTAACCATTGAATTCCAGGGGAATTTCAGTGGCAAAATCTTGGTTCTGAGGTCTCAAATAGGAGGGGGTGGCCTCCCCTCCTTGTGTCTTGTTTGCAAGTGTGGATGGCCTAACATGTGATCATGTATTTCTACCTTCTTGTAGCTTAATTCAAGCATGTTTTAGGCTCTATTTGGACATGTTTCAACTCTATTTTTGGCTGGTTGGGTCACTTGTTGCTTGCTTCTTACACTTGTAGTGTAATCATGCTTACTAACTTAGCATGCCTAATGAGTTAGTCTATCATTCTAGCTTGTGTTAGCTTGACTCCAGCATGTTTTTGCTAATGTTCTGACATGCTTTAACTCTATTTTGAGTGGTCTTGGTCATATGAGCCATGTATTGCATAGCTATAGTGCAAATGCCTTCACTAGCATTGTGTTTTAAGGCCTCTAACTTGTTTTGCTTGTGATGTTTGCATGTTTAAATGTCATTTTACATATAATTTCAGTGTTGATAGCTTTGTCTCATGCTCATTTGCCGTGCTCTTTCATAGCTTGTTAGAGTTGCTTTTGAGTCTTGCTCGTAGCCTAACATGTGAGCATGTTTTTCTACTCTTTTGTGCCTTAATCTCAACAAGTTTTAGCCACTATTTTGGCATGTTTTAGCTCTATCCAGAGCTAGTTAGGTCATTTGAGCTTGATATTGCATGCCTCTAGTGTTGTGTTCTTCACTAGTTTGTTGATTATGGCTTTTGAACATATCTTGCATGCATTGCTTGCATGATTTAGTGTCTTTAGCATGCCATTTCAGCACTGAAAATTCTGCAACCTCCCTCATTTCTTCACTTTTAATTTGCTTTGAGGGTTGGTTGGCCTTAAGGTTGCATTTAAGCTTGAGATAGAGCTTGTGCCCAATGGCTTTAACTCTCTTTTGAGGGTTCCACCTAGAGAAAGGCATGATCTCTCTCATGTCTTAAATCATCATTTAGTTGACCCCTCTCTCATTAGAGGACTTTCACATTGGACTTAATCGGTTAAAGGATTAATCGGTAACGTAAAATGTGTAAACAAGAATTGAGCGAAGTAAAACTTGTGCAAGATAAGCATTTGTGTTGCATTGCATGTGTTTGGATCGGACGTTAATCCAAACACAAGAAATGTGGGACGTTTCATACTCAAAGTGATGAAACATGTCACCTTTCTTGGTCACCGTCATCCTTGATCATGCATGATAGGGTGGTGGCCATTTGAGTCTTATGTACGCATTCATTAAGCTTGTACAAGCTTAGCTCTTTGGCTATCATGCATTGAAAATGTTTGATTGGTGGCTTGAGAGCCAAGTGCCATACTCCTTTGAGCTTAAGAAATAATGAGGAAGGTGGCAGTACATACATTTTCTTGTAAATACATTGTTTTACCTCTGTTGCTTTTTGTTGTAGCAAAACCAGAAGCCTGGAAAAATGGGTGGCTGACCGGCCACTTGCACTAGTCGACCGGCCAGGTGAGATAGCTGACCGGCCACTTGCAGTAACCGACCGGCCACCAGTTCAAAGGTTATCCAATGTGTTCATGTGTTGGAGCAGAGGCAATCTAGAAGTTTGTACAGTGTTCAGAGATCACAACAAGTGCAAACAGAGGCAATCGGTGGCAAGGCGATGGATTTTCGGGAGGACGCAACCGAGCATGCATGTCTCCCTCGCCCGCGAGGCCACTTTATTGCTTTACTAGCTAGTTGTAGCTGATTAATACATGTGTTGTAATTAATTAGATTAATTTGTTTTGCAATATTTTAATTAGCTTAGCATAGCTAGTTGTTCAATTCGGTTTGTAATAATTAATTAGCTTAGATTAGTTAATTAGTTGGTTTGTAATAATTAGCTTAGCTTAGCATAGCTAGTTAGCTATTATTTATTCAGAGCCTCCTTCGAGAGGGCATAATGTTGTAATAAGTGTGCGTGCGTGTGTACATGTCTTCTAACCCCACGTCTTTCTCCCTTTTATTTAACTGCTTTTGATGGTTAGTTTAGGGATCATTTTTTATTAGCATACCTTATGCTTGCATGTTTGCATCATTCATTTGTCTTGCATGCACCGAGGCTCGGCGCATCATTCAAACTGCATTGTATTTCAATACTTCTTTGAATACGTGTTTCAAAGCATGTTATCAAATTGTTGCATTCATATGCCATCTTAGATAGCCGAGCCTATTTAGTTGCATTATTGCATGTGTTGCATTAGGCATTTTAATATAGTTAGGAATCATGCATATTTCTAACTAGTTTTCTATTTTGGCTTGGTGTACACTGTAAGTTTTACGCTTTAGCATACTTGCATGAGTATGAGTGTTACCATGTTACGCATTCTTGCCATGAGGCTATTGTAGACACCCCATTTTTGACCGACCTTAAGACTCAGACGTCATCGTTTGAGCACGCGATGATCGCGTATGTTTGTGCTCGTTTCGAGTTTCCAGAGTTTTCGGCTGAGTGCCTTGCCTCCAAGCCTCTGAACTCTTTGTGTTTTAGCTCGGTTTGTGGACCAAGCCTTGTTGACCTTTCCTGGAGGGAGAGAGGGGTCTGTAGACCACTTTTTGTGGTCGTAGACCACTTTTCCCTCTTGTAGACTAGTTTTCGATTTACGGAGTCATTGGCCGCGCACTTTGTCTGGAGACCGCTTATCGTTCTCCTCTTGGCTTGGTTTTTGGACCATGCCTTGTTGCCTTGGTCTAGAGGGACACAGAGATCTTGTAGACCATTTTTTGTGGCCATAGACCACTTTTGGTGCCCATAGACTAGTTTTCGAGCTTTTCGGCTGCGTGCCTTGACCCGCGGACTCTTGTCTTGCATCCTTTTTGGTTTGTTTTTAGCACAAACCTTGTTTTCCTTGCTTGGAGGGTGGAATAGGGGTTGTAGACCAGTTTCTCTCCCTGAAAACCACTTTTCCTGCCTGCAAGCCAGTTTTCTGGTCGGCCAACTGGTCTTAGTGGTCTTTGGACCACCAAAAGTGGTCGGCAGCCATGCCACCACCTTGCTTTCCTTGTGCAGACCACCCCTCCCCCTTGCCGACCACTTTTCATTCTTGCAGACCACTTTTGGTGGTCGGTCGACCAGTGTAAGTAGCTGGCCGACCACTTTAGCTGGTCAGCAGTTTTCTGCAAATATTTTCTTGCCAGCTATGCCAGCTGTTAGGCACAGAAGGCATCCTCCATACACGTGTATGAAGGGATTTCTTGGAGCCTAAAGCTTGTTCAACAAGCTTGTTGCATGTTTTTCTATAAAAGGGAACCTCTTCCCTCTTATCTCAGGTTCAGAATTTTCCATTGCAAATATACATACATCTCTATCTCTATACTTCCTCATTTCTCTCATATTTATGCTTAAAAATGCCTTTTCTTCACACTTTTTCACACAAACAAATAGTGAAACACCACACTCTTGTTGCTGACGCATCTTGAAGCTGGTTTTGTGTTTTTTGGACTGCTTTTGATCCAAAAAGGTTGCTGGAGTTGCTTCCTTGAAGTTGTTCTACAAGGGTAAGTCTCTGACCCCTTTAAAGCTTTGTTTTGATTAAGCTTTTGGCCCCATTTGCATGATGTTTTAGGCCTAACCTTAAACTACAAAAAGTTCTAATTTTTAGTGCTTAACATGTTTGTTTAAGGCTTCTTTGGTGTTGGGGGTGGTCTACTCCATTGCATGCCTTGTTTGATAGGCTTTTGAGCCATCACTTTAGGCCTTTGTTTTAGCCTTTGTTTGGCATCTTCACTACTGAATTCCAAATGAATTTCAGTGGAGGAAATTATGTTTTGAGGTCCCAAATAGGAGGGGGTCATCCCCTCTCCTTGTGTCTTGTGTGCTTACCTTGTTGGCTCATCAAAGTAGCATGTTTATCTAGCATATTTTGGCTCCATCTTAGCATATTTTTGGCCTTATTTCAGTATGGCATACCTCTATTTTGGCTTGGTAGAGTCACCTTTTGCATGCTATTTACACTTGTAGTGTAATCTTTACAAACTAGCCTTGTATGCCTCATGTTTTAGCATGTCTTGCTAGCCCATTTTGGCTCTATCTCAGCATGTTTTTGGTGTTGTTTGGCATCTTCACTACTGAATTCCAAACGAATTTCAGTGGAGGAAATTATGTCTTGAGGTCCCAAATAGGAGGGGGCCATCCCCTCTCCTTGTGTCTTGTGTGCTTACCTTGTTGGCTCATCAAAGTAGCATGTTTATCTAGCATATTTTGGCTCCATCTTAACATGTTTTTGGCCTTATTTCAGTATGGCATACCTCTTTTTTGGCTTGGTAGAGTCACCCTTTGCATGCTATTTACACTTGTAGTGTAATCCTTACAAACTAGCCTTGTATGCCTCATGTTTTAGCATGTCTTGCTAGCCCATTTTGGCTCTATCTCAGTATGTTTTTGGTGTTGTTTTAGCATGCCTTAGCTCTATCAAGGGTTGGTTTGATAGCCTATTGCATGCTCTTTGCACTTGTAGTGCATTTCTATTCACTAGCCTAACATGCATCATGCTTTGGACCATCATTCTAGCATGTTTTTGGCTCCACTCCAACAAGATTTTACTCATGTTTTGCCATGCTTAAGGTCTGATTTATGTTGTTTTGGTCATGCATGCCTTGCTTTATATAGCCATAGTGCATTCTAGCTCACTAGCTTTGAGTTTCCAAGCCACTAGCATGCATTGCTTGGGCTATTTGTATAATTTGGCATCATTTGATATGTGATTTTAGTGCATGTAGTGTGGTCATGCCCTCACATCTTTCACTCATTCAATGCTTTGGAGGGTTGGTTCTTTATGCTTTAAAAATGAGCCATTACGGATGCCACCTTGCCTAAGCTTTTGGGTTGCCGTATTAATGTGTTTTTGGTTTTATTTTGCCATAATACAACTTTGATTTTTTTGGTGAAGTCATTTCATGCTTGGTTTTGGTAGGTGTAGTGTAATCCTTCTTATTGGCCTTGCATACTTCATGCTTCATGCCCTTCATGCTAGCAGGTGTTAGCTCCAGTCCATACATGTTTTAGCATCATTTTGGCATACTCTAGGACTGTTTTGGGTTGTCTTGGCCATATGGTTCGTGTATTGCATAGTTGTAGTGCAATTGGCCTTGCTAGCCTTCAGTTTTGAGCACCATAGCATGCTTCATTTGTGACATGTGCATGATTTGGCATCATCTACTATGTTATTTCAGAGCGTATAGCATTGCCATATTCTCAATTCTTTCACTCTTTGAGTGCTTTTAAAGGTTGTGCATTATTGCCTTGTTTGTGGACCAATGCGTATGCATGCATGCTTAGACTTTTGAGCTCCTATCTGTAGACGTCCCCGAACGCCCTGGGAGGGAATCCCGTTCTGTTCATTGGGCTTACTACAGTTCGGACTCAATGTCACGGTCTTGTATCTAATCTCGTAGAGTGCAATGCAAGACCGATGAATCATCAAAGAGTCCAAATCCGACAAATCGTTTTTGAAAAAATTGATTTTTAGAAATAAGTGCCAAACATGGACTGCTTTGCCAGATACAAAGTCGCCACCTAAATATTTATTTTGGGGAAATTTAGGAAACCCTGACTTGTTGCCTAAGGCCACGTGTCCGTCATCACCAAAGTTGCCTCGGCTCGGGAACTTGAGTACGATTGGGGAAGGTCAGCTATGAGCACCCCGCTCGCCCGATCCGAAGATCGGCCTGTACTAAGCATGATATCGAGTTTTGAAAACATACGTGTTCTTATTCCTGTTAATTAGCTAATCTTTACTACGTGATGCGCACAGCAAAACAAGTATAGACTAGATTGCCTAATTTGGAACAAAGCATCGCATATCCGTTTGTTTGGAAATGGTTTGAAGTTTGCTACTCGCAAGTAGGCTTAAAACACGGATTTCAATGAATTATCCCAATTCAAGCAACCCAACCTTCACCCACAGGCATTCAGGCAGTTATATCACATAAGCAAATAGCCTCATGGTAAGCATGCTATCATGGCAGTCACTCACACACATGCAAGGATGCTAAAGCATGAACACTCACCGAGTACTCCGAGCCAAAACAGAAACTAGTTAGTAATCAATGCATGATCCTAGTTCATATTAAGATGGCTAATGCAACACATGCAAAATGCAACTAAGATAGGCTCGGCTAATCTAAGAATGGCATATGAGATGCAACAATCGATACATGTATTCAACTTGGAATTGAAATACAATGCAGTTAGTATGATGCGCCGAGCCTGGTGCATGCAAGACGAATGAATGAATGCAAACATGCGAGCATAAGTATGCTAATTGAAACATGCCCTAATCTAACCATCGAAAGCTGGTAAATAAAAGGGAGAAAGACGTGGGGTTGGAAGACATGCACACACGCACGCACACTTATTACAACATTGCCCTCGCTCGGAGGGTCCGAATAATAATACAAACCGAATAAATAATTAACTACCCTAGCTAATTAAATATTACAAAACCCTTAACTAATTAACAAATTAATTAAGCTACTAAAGCAGTAAAACAGCCTCGGGAAGAGGGATGAATGCATGCTCGGATTGGCTTCGCTCGGAAACCCAATGCCATGCCACTGTTGCCTCTGTTTACACTGTTATGCGCCTCTGAGACTTGCACAAATCCCAAGGTTCTTTCTAAACCACCCCTTGATCAGAAAAGGATGCCACCGGCCAAGATAAAAAGCCACCGGCCATGGAAACATGGTCATCGACCAAAAATGGAGCCATCGGCTAATTATTTTTGGTCGGTCGGTACTGTAGGTAGCCGGTCGGCCAAATCTTCCTGTAGAAACCTGTTTTGATAGCAGTAGAGGACAGACAAGGCATGGCATGGAATTTTCAAGCAAATGTGCGCATGTCCACTCTCCCTATCATGTTATAGACTCAAGGGAGTGTCTCAAGGGAGTGTGGCCCTTGGTCCTCGGGCCACCAATCACTCATTTCGATGCATGATGGCCAAAGGCACCAAGTTTGCAAATCAATGTGAATGCATGCAACAAAACAAATGAATGCCTTACACCCTATCGTGTTAAGGTCAAGGGCATCGGCGACCGAGGGTTGAGACGTGTTTCGTCACTTTGAGTACGAACACACCTCACCCCTCATGCTTGGTTTGACGCCCCAAACCAAGCAAAATGTAAGGCATGTATGCAATGTGGCTCAAGTATGCAACATGGGTCAAATATGCAACATGAGGCTAAGTTAACAAAGCATGCCAAATGCAATGTAACCTAAGAATGCAAATGTACAATGTGCTAAGCATGCAAGATGCAATGCAATGCAACCTAACATGCAAGCTAAACTAATGTAACAAGAACATGCAAACACGGTATAATGCAAGCATGCAACTAGAGGCAACATGTCAAACATGCAACTATGTACAAGGATGGACTTAAACTGAAATGGGAGGCCTCAGCCATGCCCCGAAACAGTGGCCAAAAGTGATGGAAATGATGGACAAGTGCTCATGCAAACATGCACACCAATGGGCCTAAAACTAAGGCATAAAATGGAGCATTCCACTGCAACTATCATGACCACACATGGCATGGATTATGCAACTAAAAACAGAGTTTCAATATGCCAAAATGTCCTCCAAAACCCACTTAAATAGCATCTAAATGACTTAAACAAATAGGCATGCACAATGGCCCAAACATGGAGCATAAGACCACAACTCTTCAAGACATTGAAAGGGTGGTAGATGCAAGCATACAAGCATAAAATATGGACTGAAATAGCATGATAAGTGATTCCAAATCACTGAAATGGCTCAAGCAAAACATGCTCGTGACTCAAACACTCGAAGCCTACAAGCTAGAATGAAAAGAAGCTATACAAAGCATGGCAAACATGGCTAAGACAACCAAGGATAGACCTCAAGCATGGTAAAATATGACTAAAAACTTAACAAAGCTAAGCCAAAATATGTGAGCATGATGGTCCGAATGCAAGACGCATGTTATGACAATAAAGGGGATTACAAAGCAAGTGTATGATGCATGCAATGAACTATCAATCCGACCAAAAACAGAGGTATAATATGACCAAATAACACCCAAAAGTCTCTGAGATGGAACTAAAATCAACTAAGCATGCATGCTACCCTTATGAGCCAAAAACATGAACAAATAAGGCACAAAGGGAGAGGGGTGTCCCTCCCCTATACAAGACTTCAAGACCCCTTCACCACCACTAAAAATCCACTGGATTTCAGTGGTGAGAAGGCCAATACACAAAAGGTTCCAAAGCTCAACAAAGAAGGCACAAAAGGGGCCAAACAAGACCTAAGAGGGGGAGGTCGACCTCCAACACCAAAATGACCTTAATGAAACATCTTAAACATCAAAAAATAGAACTTTTATCAGTTATACACAAAGCTCAAAACAGCATGCAAAGTGGGTTAAAAGCTAGTGCAAGAATGGGGAATATAAAGTAATTATGCTCACTCTTGAAGAACACTTGAAGAACAGCAACCTCAGGCCCCTTTTTTTGATCAAAACCAACTTAAAAGCTCTAAGAACAACCTCCCAACACCTCAATAACCCAAGTATGGTGAAATACTAGGTGCCTTAGTGCAAAACTAAGAACAAAACACCCTTTTAGGCCCTCTAACACACACAAATGAAGAGAGAGAGGGAGATATAGAGAGAGAAAGTTGTATATATCATATATCTCTGGTTTTTTGCTGAACCTCTTCAAAGGAGAGGGAGGGCCCTCTTATATAGACAAGGAAAAGGCCTAAGCTTCCAAGAGAAGCTAAACAAAAGGGGTCAAGGCTTCTTAAAGAAGCTAAGGCTAAAGGGCCAAGGCTTCCTGAGGAAGCTAAGACAGGGGTCCAAGCTTCTTGAGGAAACTAAGACAAAGGTCCAAGCTTCCTCAAGAAGCTAGACCAAAAGGGTGCAAAGGGTGTAAATTCCTCTATACACGTGTATGGGGGACAGGTCCGTGCACTCCAGCTGGCACAGCTGGCATACACAATGCCTGAAAAAGGCAAAAAGGAGGTATCGGCCAGAGAGAGAGACTATCGGCCAAATAAATGGTCGGCAGACCACTCAAAGAGTCGATACACCTAACAGAAGTGCCGACCGACCAAACATTTAGTCGGTAGAAAAAAAATCAAGGCCGGTGGCATCATGCCACGGCCGGTGGGTTTCAGGGATGGCTAACAAGCCTCTTCCCACCCTCAGAAGCACAAAACACAAGTCCTTGGTGCAAAACTAAGCACAGAACAGGCAAGTTAAGAGATCCTGAGGCAAGGCGCGCGGCCAAGGCCTCCGAGAACTCAAAATGAACACAAACATGGATGATCACCGAGCGTTCAAACGGTGGCGTCCAAGTCTTGAGGACGGTCAAAAATGGGGTGTCTACAGTTGCCCCTCTTTGACAGAACTCGAAAGTCATAACAATAACGGGAGTGAATGTCAAAGCCCAGAGACGACCCATTTTTGACAAGGCCGAAGACTTAAACAAAGCATACAAGCTACAGATAAAGATATGGGTCCGGAGGCAAGGGCAAAATGCAAGACAATGCACAAAGCCAAGCATAACTTATGATCATGCAAAGAAAGTTGTAACGAAGCATATACATACAACAGTTTTGAGCAAGCGAAAACCAAACTACATTACAATGCAGAAAGGATGTAAGAGAGTCATACAATCTCAGCTATGCGCCATGCAGGAAAGACTAAGAGCGACCATTGGGGACACCCGAGGTCTCAAACAAGATTCTATCGCGTTGCACGCGAAAGGAAAAAAAGTGGCGCAAGCATTGAAACATGTTCCAAATGCTCTAAAAAAAATGGGGGGAAACATAGGGACATATCCCGGTGTTTTGAAAAGGAGTGTGCATAACAAAGCAAGCGGAATGCGCGTAACAACGCAAGTGAAGAGGTGTGCATAACAATGCAACCTAAGATGAATTCCAAACACGCTGAAATCGTGTAAGGAAAGGGGACATGGAGAAACATAGGGACATATCCCGGTGTTTCGAAATGGTTCAAACATAGGAACGTATTCCAAATGCTCTTAGCCAAAGAGGGAGAAACATAGGGACATATCCCAGTGTTTCGGAAAGGTATAAGCATTGGAACGTATTTCAAATGCCCTTAACCAAGGAGGGAGAAATATAAGGACATATCCCGGTGTTTCGGAAAGGTATAAGCATTGGAATGTATTCCAAATGCTCTTAACCAAAGAGGGAGAAATATAGGGACGTATCCCAGTGTTTCGGAAAGGTATAAGCATTGGAACGTATTCCAAATGCTCTTAACCAAAGGGGGAGAAACATAGAGACATATCCCGGTGTTTCAGAATGGTTCAAGCATTGGAACGTATTCCGAATGCTCTTAACCAAAGAGGGAGAAACATAGGGACGTATCCCAATGTTTCAGAATGATTCAAGCATTGGAACGTATTCCGAATGCTCTTAACCAAAGAGGGAGAAACATAGGGACGTATCCCACTGTTTCAGAATGGTTCAAGCATTGGAACGTATTCCGAATGCTCTTAACCAAAGAGGGAGAAACATAGGGACATATCCCGGTGTTTCAGAATGGTTCAAGCATTGGAACGTATTCCGAATGCTCTTAATCAAAGAGGGAGAAACATTGGGACGTATTCCGGTGTTTCGGAATGAGAAGAGAAAACACAGGGACGTATCTCGATGTTTCAGAAAGGTAGGAGGAACATAGGGACGTATCCCGGTGTTTCGAAAGGAAGGAGAAACATAGGGACGTATCCCGGTGTTTTGGAAAAGAAGAGATTGTGCAAAACGATGCAATTGAAAGGGTACATAACAATGCGAGTGAAACATGCATAACAATGCAGATGGAACGATGCATAACAATGCAAGCAAATCAGTGCATGACAATGCAGGAGGAATGGGTGCATAACAATGCAAGTGAAGTGTGCATGACAACGCAAGTAAAGAGGTGCATGACAATGCAAGTAACGTGCGTGACAGCGTAGGTTAAAGAGGTGTGCAAGACAATGCAATACAGGTACACAAGACAGTGCGATGTAGATTAAATGCACAAAACAGTACGATGCAATGCACTAACAAGTACAAGTAAGGTGCGCAAGATAGCGCGATGCAATGCACTAACAAGTGCAGGTAAGATGCACAAGAAAGCGCGAACAATGCAATGCACTAACAAGTGCAGGTAAGGTGCGCAAGACAGTGCGAGTGAGGTGCACAAAAGAAGTGCGATAAAATGCATTTTCTATGCAAGTAGGGGAGCATTTTCTATGCAACATGGAAAGCATATTCTATGCAATATTGAAGACATATTCTGTGCATGAGACAAGCATACTCTATGCAACATTGAAAGCAAAACATATTCTATGCGGAATCGAAAGCAAACATATTCTATGCGGAATCGAAAGCAAGCATATTTTATGCATGAATCATAACGATGCGCGGCATGCATGTAACAAAAGTGTATATGAAAGTGCACATCCTATGCAATAGAGGGGCATCAAACATGTACTCCGGTGCCTCCAATTTACCTCTCAGAGGACTTTGCAACATACTCAGCTTGAAAAGGGCACACCCTGTTCATATTGGCAAGAGATGACATCTGCATGTAAAGACCACATGTGCTGCTTGGACTGTCATTCTGATTTGAAGCAGGCTTACACTTGAGGTAAAGGCGCACTCATACTTCAGTAGCATTAACAAGGCTTGAGGAGGTGCATCCGGAATACAATCATGGAATTTGAAACAAACTCAGATGCTTTGATTTTCCCTTTTTTCTTTTGTTTTGCAGTCTGGAACCTATATAGCTTCAGATAGGTCCTGGTTTTACTGTTCTCACATGACCCAAGTTGAACCCTACGGTTTTTATGAAAGAACAAATCTTGTTTTGCACAAATGTGGAGAATGGCACAGCACTCTGAGCACAAAACGATTCATTGAAATCGAGAAATGAGTTCTTGACCGAGTATTGAGCCCACAACTGACCACAGTCAAAACGACTCAACAAAGAAAAAGAAAAGGTAAACAACCTAAACACCACTCAACAAAGGAAAAACAAGGTAAAACAACCTAAACACATCTATTGACACTCAAACGACTCAAAACAAGAATCGAGACAAACAAAAACACACATACACAACACTCAGTTGTGTATTACCAATGGCAAGAGACTTCTCAGCTCACGAGGAGCTAGTTTCTCCGGGTATTGTTTCCCACCCTTTCTCATTTGTGATTCTCACATCACTCGACCCTCAGGCTCGGCTTTTCTCTCAAAACCCTTTTCTTACTTTTTCTCTCATCGTACATCGCTCTATTCTTCAATCTCTCATTTTCAATCCCTCCCCTGGGTGGTTGATGGATAAATAGAAAGTTGCGGGGTCTTGCCCCTAGCATTCCGCTAGATTCTTCTTCTTGTTCACAACAGTGAGTTTCTCCCACAGAGGGGCTGTGCTACAACTGGGTATGTAGCAAATCTGCAGCTGACATCGGTTGACGATGCTCTGTTGGGGAGTTTGGACATGATCAGATCTATTCAGATGAGGGAGTGGAATACCTTGCTCCATTCCAGTTCGTGCTTCGCACTTGTCTTGATACCTCGTTGGGTGGAGGATGTGAGAGCTTTCTGCCCTTTTGCAATCAGCTTCAGTGGTGTCCTTTTCCGACAGGTAGAGTGCCCTTTCTGGCAAGTATAGTGCCCTTTTGGGCAAGTATGTTGACAACGGGGAAAAGACAGAACACCTGACTCAACTGTGCCCCTAGTTCATTATTTTGACCATTTTTTATTTTTGGTTTTCTACTAAAACAATTTTGACCAACATGAGAGTTAGATTAACATGCTTGTTCGATTTTCTGATTTAAAATCATGCAAGTTAGGTTATGAACACTGAAAATTTTCGCTTTTTTGGATCCAAGAAATGGTCCAGTTTTGGAAAAAAAATGGGATAATTTTCGAGAGAATTAGTCAACCTCAGTAAAAATTTTCAAAAACTGTTTTTGCAAATCAGCCACTGCTCAACGAGCACGGAACCTACTTTTGAGATGCGCAACCTCGGATCCATAACAATGGAAAATTTCCCCTTGCTCGAAGAGAGCTGCATGGCAACGAAAAGTTGCCCTTTGTTTGAATGGTACCGCAGCGCATTGAATGGTAACGGAACGTTGCCCCTTGTTTGGATAGCGCCATAGCACACTGCAACCAGTCCTCAGAGTGACAATCATAACCGAACTCTCGGATACAGAGAAGGCAAAGACGATCAAAAACCATTACATGGACACAATCAATTGTAGAAGTGTTTCCGGCTGGACTTCAGAATGAAGTTGCCTACATATCCCAAACATAGGAATCAAGCCTTACATAGTTCGGGGTTAAGGTACACTCGTGTATTTAACCTCTACTTTTGCTTAGGCCGCCCTTCCGGGTTTTCAACCTTGCAAGCTCTGTTCTTCTTTTCTTTTCATTTCTTTTCTTCTTTTTTCATCTTTTCTTTTTATTTTCTTCATTTTTCTTCTTTTCTTTTCTTCATTCTTTGCATTTTTCTTCTTCTTCTTTTTTTTTGTTCTTTTTCTCCTTTTTCTTGCTCTAACTTTTGCCTGGGTCGCCCTTTCGGGTTTTCGGCCCAGCGAGCCTCTCAAGGGTAAAAGTGTAGCTTTGTCCATGTTGAATGGTTTGAGATCTCGGAGCCATCTGAATCCAAGAGAATGGCTGTTGTTCGCTGATGATGTAAAAGTCCATCCAATGGAGGGTGAATTTGCCCCTATTGTTATGGATAGGAACTCAGTTATCCTTCGACAATACTTTCTTCTTTCCTCCCTTCTGGGATTTGGCATTCTTGCCGATCTTCATTATCTTGAGCAATGATCCATCTTTGGCTCTTCGGGCACGCCTGATATTTTTTGCCCCTAGTCCAAAGGGTGCTTCTGATCTAGCATCGCAAGCTTCTTTTGATGACATCTGATCTTCTTGATCTGACTTTCTTGCCCCTAGTTCGAGGGCTGCTTCAAATCTGGCTACACAGGCCTCACATCATGATTGACCTTTGATCATTCTGAATTAAGGTCCAAGGTTTGAAAGTAAGGGGTTGAGTCTCGAGGCTGAGAGCGATCCTAGGCTGCACAATCTCAAGAGCGATTCCACACAGGTCTTCGCAGGACTGCGCAAAACATTTTTTGAAGTCTTTTAAGAAAGTGACTAGTCGCTCGCGCTGAAGAAAATGCGAAACCAATCTGGATCAAGCCAGGATCCTTCGCAGTACTCACATTAACAAACATGATCGCAATCATTAAGGGCTTAGCATGCCTCTCGTTCTCTCAGTTGATCAAATTTTTACAAATCCTGAGGAATTCCTTCCTCTTTGTTTTCAACACATCGTGTTAGAAAAAGTTTTCAAAAACTTAGGTCAATGCAATGATTTAAAGGTGTAGAAGAGCAGGTGAGATGCTCCGCCAATTCATCCTAGATTTCCTGGCACAACCGACACAAGGTAGAAGCAAATGCCAGAGTGTGAAAATTACTGTTGTTTCATTCAAATTTGTTGGTGTAACTGGCCCTAGGCAGAAATAAACTCAAAACAAAACGAAAACACAAATGCAAAACAAAATGGTGATGCCCGAGGTAACACCCCTGGAATCACCCGACCTTTATACAACAAGACTGACTCGATACAACAAGACAGACCCTTAATCAAAAAGACTGACTCAAGACAAAGAGACAGACTCAAAACAAAACTACAGAACTGACACAACACCCAAGTCAAAAACTACAAAACTAGCATTCGCAAATGCTTAAAATAGTGCGTGCCATACGCCACATCCGAGGTAAACCGTGCGCCGCCCGCAAGTGGTCCAACCCCTGATCACATACTTGCATTATCCTCAAAATCCACCAACCCGGTGGTGACAGACTTTGCCGAGCTTGGCGAAGCTTGGCGGGAAGATGACTTCATTGTCAATCAAATCTTGCACTTCGTGGCGAAGACGGAAGCAGTTGTCGGTGCTGTGACTGGTTTGTTAATGGTATGCACAGCACTGGGTACCATCATGCTTAGCTGGAAGGGGACTCGGGAGAGGCCGAGGCTCGAGGGGTTTGAGATGCCCTTTTTCAATGAGGATTTGAAGGGCCTTAGACAAAGGCATGTAGAGAGCATGGAAGACCCTGCGACCTCGGGGTGGATACTTCGAGGTTTGCTAACTTTTGCTGGATGCACTCGAAAAAGGATCGGCAGGTACTGCCTTGGCTCTCTGATGTTTTCTAGGTGCAGGGTTAGGATTGGAAGGAACTGTTCTGGTACAATAGTCCCCATCTCGATTTTCCCTCTGGCTTAAACTGCTCTCAGCTTAAGTGGGGAAGATGTCATCCACAATCTTAGCCACAACTGCGAGTACTTGTT
>NW_021025427.1:7487-22697 GCF_004153795.1 Camellia sinensis
TGCCAGATTTGGACTCTTTGGTTCAGATTAAGATCCATGACGATTTGAGAGTCCGAACTGTAGTGAGCCCAAAACAAACAGAACGGGACTCATCCTCCCGGGGCGTTCGGGGACGTCTACACATACATGTCATTGTCAGCAAAATTGTCAGCAAACTGCACATAGTTCACCGTTTCCGCCATATTCCTAGCAATTTCAACTGGTGTGGTATGATGGCTGCAGGTGGGCACATCATCTGTGTTATTGTGAAATTCATAATAAACCATTTAGACGCCATCTAGGTGTGTCTTTGGTCTTGTTTAGACCTGCATTGGGGCTATTTGGAGTCCCCTTGGCCCTTTGAGGCTTGGTTGGCATGGCCATGGTTTGAGCCCTTTGGTTGGCCTCAAGCTTTGGGCTTGTTAGCATGCTTTGATTGCTTGGTTTAGGTTGGTTTGGCACCATCCTCATGTGATTTTCAGAGCTTATATTGCTTGCCATATGCCCATGTTTAGCCTCTTTTAAGTGTGCTTAGAAGTTGCTCTTTGATGCCTAAGTGATGGACCATGTTTGCATGCATGCTTGTATGTGCATTTGGCCCCCATTTCCTTAGCATTGGCCACTGTTTTGGGCCTAGTTGAGGGCTGCCCAAATTGGTTTAAGTCCACCCTTTATGTGTTGGTGCATGCTTACCATGTGTGTTGTTGCATGTTTAGGTTGTTTAACATGTTGCTACATGTTTACCCCATGTGTTGTTGCATGATTGAATGAAGTCACATGCTTGCTTGCATGCTTGACCATCCACATTGCATCTCACATACTTGTCATTAGCATGATTGTCGCATGTCTTATATGCTTGTTTGCATTGTCATGTTGCATACTTAGTTCGCATGCCTAGGTTGCATTGCATTGGCATGCATGCTTTGCCTCTTGAATTGAGTATGATAGAGGTTGAGCCTCACTTGTTTGTTTGATGTGCATCCTATTTGAAATCAAAGTGCATACTTGGTTTCTTGGGCCATCACGCATTGAAATGCGCGATTGGTGGTCCGAGAATCGAGAACCATGTCCCTTTGAGTCACAAACATGATAAGGGATGTGTTGGTGCACACATTTGCTTGGAATGCATTGCCATACCTTGTTTTGCCCTCTGCTGCTGTCAAAACAGGTTCTGTAGAGAGTTTTGGCCGGCCGGCTACATACAGTGCCGATCGACCAACAATTTGTGGCCGATCTCTCCACAGGTGGTCGATGACCATTCCCCGTGGCCGGTGACCATTCCTCATGGCCGGTGGTGTTCCACAGCACCCAGAGAAGCAACCTTGGAGTTTGTGCAATTTTCATAGGTGCCAAACAGTAAAAACAGAGGCAACTTGTGCATGGCAGTGGACTTCCGAACGGAACCGAGTATGCATTGCATTGGGCCCTCTTCCCGAGGCTGTTTACTGTTTTATTAGATTAGTTAATTTGCTTAACTAGTTAATTGTCTATAATATTTAATTAGCTTGTAGGTTAGTTAAATCTGTATTATTCTTTTGGTCCCTTCGAGCGAGGGCGAATTTGTAATAAGTGTGGGGGTTTTCCAACCCCCACTTCTTTCTCCTTTTTACTTACATGCTTTGATGGTTAGTATTAGGGCATACTTAATTTAGAATACTTTATGCTATGCATGCGTGCATCATTCATCAGTATTGCATGCACCAGGCTTAGCGCATCATGCTAGCTGCATAAGTATTTCAAATCCAACTTGAATACGTGCATCAAATGGTTGCATTTCACATGCCATCCTAGGATTAGCCGAGCCTATCCTAATTGCATTCTGTATACGTTGCATTAGGCACTTAACATAGACTTGGATCATACATTGATTGCTAATTAGTTTATTGTTTTGGCACGGAGTACTAGGTGAGCATTTATGCTTTAGCATCTCGCATGAGTGTGAATGTTAACATGACAGCATGCTTACCATGAGGCTAGTTGCTTACATGATATAATTTCTTGAGTGCCTGTGGGTGAAGGTTGGATTGTTTGAATTGGGATAATTCATTGAAATCCGTATTTTAGCCTACTCGCGAGTAGCAAAATTCAAACCATTTTCCAAACAAACGGAAATGCAATGCTTTGTTCTGACTTAGGCAATTTAGTCTATACTTGTTTTGCTGTGCGCATAACATAGTAATTCTAGGCTAACAACCGGAATAGGAACACATAGTGCTTTCAAAACAAGATATCACGGTTAGTAGAGGCCGATCTTTGATCGGGCGAGAGGTGGTGCTCATAGCTGACCTTCCTCAATCGTACCCAAGTTCCCGAGCCGAGGCAACTTTGGTGATGACGGACAGGGTTTCCTAAATTTCTCAAAAATAAAATATTTAGATGGCGACTCTGTATCTGGCAAAGCAGTCCATGTTTGGCACTTCTTTTCTAAAAAAATCTGTTTTTCTCAAAATGATTTGCCGGATTTGGACTCTTTGGTTCATATTAAGAACCGTGACAATTTGAGAGTCCGAACTGTAGTAGACCCACAAATGAACAGAACGGGACTCATCTTCCCAGGTGTTCGGGACGTCTACAATGGGTTTTATTTATTTTTCTCTAGACATTTCTTATTGCTCAATCTCTGAGAGAGAAAGAGCTAAAAAAGAAAGACAAGAAGAAGAAAGGTTGCCCTCAAATGAAAAGACCATCTCCACCTTATATCCTATGGTGCAAAGATCAATGGAATGAGGTAATAATATACATAAAAGATGTAAAGATCAAAAATCTGAAAGAGGAGTTAGCAAGAAAGGCCATGGATGGACAGAGAATGATAGAAGAGAGACAAAGTCTAACAATGCAGGTGAAGCATCTAGAAGAGTAGATGGAAAATAAAAACCAAGACATTGATCACTTGAGACAAGAAGAAGAGGGTCTGCAAGAGAGAATTTCCAAGTTAGAGAAGACATTAGTTGAGCAAGAGGAGGAGTCATTTACTCTCCAAAAGCAAGTTGAGGATGTCGTGAATGAAGCGTCCGCTCAAATTATGGCCTTAACGACGCAGGTTAACAATCTGCAATAGAAGTTGGATTCCACTCACTCCGTGAAAAGCCAATTGGTGTTGCAGATTAAAAGAGGTAAACAAGAATCTTCAAAAAGCTTGACTCAAGTGGAGAATAAGAATTCCAAGCTAGCAAACAAGGTTGCGGATCAGCAAAGAATGCTAAAAGAACAGGAGGATGCTTTCAATGAATTGAGAGAAGAGCACAAACGACTCGAAGTTTTGTTTCAAGAATGCAAGGCAAACCTTGAAGTTGCTGAAAGGAAGATTGAAGAAATGGAAGAAGAGTTGCAAAAAAGTATTGAATCGAAACATAAGAAAGTTGATGAATTGGAAGAAACAATCGAAGACTTGAAAACATATCTGGAAATAAAAGAAGATGAAGTGAGCTTGCTGATTGAGAATCTCAGCACGATTGAGGAAGACTACGGGCACTTTGAGAGCCGTGTTTATGAAATCCTGAACGAGTTTCAAGTTGCAAAGAACAAGGTCAATGAGACAAATACTGAGAAACAACAACTAAAGGATGGGCTCAGTGTCTTGATCGAGCAACTGCGAGATAAGAAAGAAAATGAATTGGTCTTAAGAGAAAGGGTCAGAGAATTGGAAGCAAAGTTGCACAATACTGAGGATGAGAAGTAGTAGAATTCGATCAAAAAATTAGTAAAATGCTTGAAGAGAAGATGGGGGAATTGGAGAAGACGATGAGTGAAAAGGAGGAGGGGATATTGGGGCTCGGGGAAGAGAAGAGGGAGGCGATAAGACAACTGTGTATATGGATCGATTATCACCGGAGTCGATGCAAAGATCAAAGGTATTATTTGGTAAAAGGCCAATAGCAACTTGAGTGTTCTAAATTTTAATTCTTTTATTTTTGCATTTATGTCTATTATTATGGTTTTTGTAGTTGATTGTGACATTTGATTGGTTTATTTTGTTGGTGGAACTTTTACCAGTTTAGATTTTGTATAGGGAATTAGTGTTGTTTTTGTGTATTTTTTTTTTGTTGTCAGTTTTGTCTAAAAGTTTAGATTGCATTCATAAAAAAAAATACACAAAAACAACACTAATTCCCTATACAAAATCTAAACTGGTAAAAGTTCCACCAACAAAATAAACCAATCAAATGTCACAATCAACTACAAAAACCATAATAATAGACATAAATACAAAAATAAAAGAATAAAAATTTAGAACACTCAAGTTGCTATTGGCCTTCTACCAGATAATACCTTTGAGAGCATTTTCTTGAGATCTTTGCATCGACTCCAGTGATAATTGATCACTATACACAGTTGTCTTATCACCTCCCTCATCTCTTCCCCGAGCCCCAATATCACCTCTTCCTTTTCACTAATCGTCTTCTTCAATTCCCCTATCTTCTCTTCAAGCATTTTACTAATTTTTTGATCAAATTCTACTGCTTCTCATTCTCAGTGTTGTGCAACTTTGCTTCCAATTCTCTAACCCTTTCTCTCAAGACCAATTCCTTTTATTTCTTATCTCCCAGTTGCTCGATCAGGACACTGAGCTCATTCTTTAGTTGTTGTTTCTTGGTATTTGTCTCATTGACTATGTTCTTTGCAACTTGAAACTCGTTCAGGATTTCATAAACACGGCTCTCAAAGTGCCCGTAGTCTTCCTCAATCGTGCTGAGATTCTCAATCAGCAAGCTCACTTCATCTTCTTTTATTTCCAGATATGTTTTCAAGTCTTCGATTGTTTCTTCCAATTCATCAACTTTCTTATGTTTCGATTCAATACTTTTTTGCAACTCTTCTTCCATTTCTTCAATCTTCCTTTCAGCAACTTCAAGGTTTGCCTTGCATTCTTGAAACAAAACTTTGAGTCATTTGTGCTCTTCTCTCAATTCATTGAAAGCATCCTCCTATTTTTTTAGCATTCTTTGCTGATCCGCAACCTTGTTTGCTAGCTCGAAATTCTTATTCTTCACTTGAGTTAAGCTTTCTGAAGATTCTTGTTTACCTTTCTCAATCTGCAACACCAATTGGCTTTTCACGGAGTGAGTGAAATCCAATTCCTGTTGCAGATTGTTAACCTGCGTCGTTAAGGCTATAATTTGAGCGGACGCTTTATTCCTGACATCCTCAACTTGCTTCTGGAGAGTAAATGACTCCTCCTCTTGCTCAACTAATGTCTTCTCCAACTTGGAAATTCTCTCCTGTAGACCCTCTTTTTCTTGTCTCAAGTGATCAATGTCTTGGTTTTTATTTTCCATCTACTCTTTTAGATGCTTCACCTGCATTGTTAGACTTTGTCTCTCTTTCATCATTCTCTGTCCATCCATGGCCTTTCTTGCTAACTCCACTTTCAGATTTTTGATCTTTACATCTTTTATATATATTATTACCACATTCCATTGATCTTTGCACCATAGGACATAAGGTGGAGATGGTCTTTTCATTTGAGGGCAACCTTTCTTCTTCTTGTCTTTCTTTTTTAGTTCTTTCTCTCTCAGAGATTGAACAATAAGGAATGTCTAGAGAAAAAAAAAATAAAACCCATCAAATAGTAGAACCAGAAATCAAGAATCATAAACTTTGTTATGTTTTTGAGAAAATATAGGAAAATTTAGAGGGAAAACTAAAACAAGAATCATCACCTCTGAACCATCAATCTGGGTTCTTTTCAATTTCCCTTTTTAAACTCTGTAAACTTTTCAACATTTCTTCAATAACCAAACAGCGTTTTAAAAATTAGGGAAATAGAAATCAAGAATCATCAACTCTGTTCAATTTCTGAGAAAAAGTAGGAAAATTCCCATTTCTAAAGTTCCTTCATTTCCCCTACATTTTCTCAGCAACCAAACATTGTATTGAAGTGAGGGACAAAAAAAAGGAAATCAAGAAAAACGAACCATGGTGGGTTTGAACTCTTTTATTTTCTGCAACTTCTTGAGCTCCGTCTGAAGCTTTTCTTGCTCTTTCCCCCTTGTTTCAAGCTTCTCCTTCTTCATCTTCAAAGTCTCCTCTCGTGCCTTCAATAGCTCTTCAGTTTGCTCCTTCTCAATCCTCAACTGTTGAAGCTTTTCTTGCATTTCTTGCAACTCTTTCTCAAAAGATTGATTTTGTTGTTGTTGTTATTTCGCTTTTGTCCCTGCTTTCTTAGTTTTCTTGGTGGATTGAGGCTGTAAGAGGCTCTCATGGTTTTCTTTCCTAGCAGAGTCTTACAATGGCGGCGTAATCGGAGTCGGAGAGGGTTGGGAGCTCATTGAGGCCAAAATGTTGGCCTCATCTGATGATGGGTTTGTTTGCTTCAATGCCTTTCTGAACCTCCCTTTCTTTGTAGGGATTGGTTCAGCTGCAATGGTTGCTATGAGAGAGAGAGAGAGAGAGAGAGAGAGAGAGAAAGAGAGAGAGAGGTTTAGTTCTGAAAAAACGCATATGAAATCATAATTGTACAAAGTAAAATTTGACTAATATAATACAAATAAATATATATTCAAAAAGATTGTATAAAGTTACGTAAGTGCATTGTGGACCTGGTAATTGAAAATAAATAATTTATCAAAATAATTGTTAATGATTATAACATTGTGAAAACCCATATTTAAATTATTCTTAAAAGAAAATAAATAGATTAATTAATTAATTAATGTTATTCAGAACCTACCTAAAATATAGAATAGTGAAAAAAAAAAGTTAGTTTTAAATTAACCCACTTCTATCACTAACAAAGACCTTACTAAGAATAATAAGGTATTGATGTTCAATAATTGTTGTTATAAATTATTATTAAAAATATATATATATATATATATATATAGGAGAATCAGATTCGGTGGCAAGGGTATGCCACATGCTAACTTGCATGTTGGCTTGGTGAATTCCACCAAATGATGGCTTTTGGGTAGAGTGAAGTTTATGGCAGGGAATAACATCATGAAAAGAGAGAGAGAGAGAGAGAGAGAGAGAGAGAGAGAGAGAGAGATCTGCCTATATATATCATAGGTAGACTTAGTTCATGGACACATACAAACAAAAGAAGGAGTATATACGGGTGATGAGAGATTCAGTAGAAGGAAAAAAAGAGGGGAAGTTTAAGAAAGCAAAATTTTTCTACCACTTCATCACCCATTTGAATCCTACTATTAAGTAAGAAAACCCTCTCAATCCTCTCATTTTTTTTTATATATTAACCCTCTCAATTCTTTTTATTAGTGAAGTTTTCAGATTATGTCCTTGTGATCAAAATGACTACTCATAAATAGAAATTATATATATATGTGTAGGAATTTTGTGATGTGTATATCAAGTGTTTGAAGACGTTGATAGTCTTAAAATCATCTTATTATTGTAAAGAAATAAGCTTGCATGTGTAGTTTATACATTTAAAGAGAAGATTGAAAATAATTAATCTGTTTTGAATCTGCCAGAATGTTGCCTGAATTTTTAGACAATTTTATACTCAAAATTTCGAGATGATTTCTGCTACAAAGTTGTTGATAATGATGTCTAGTTCATCCACAAATTTTGGCAGCAATTTTTGAGCTTTCTATGAATTTATACAAATATTTTTACTAAATCTGAAACTGGGTTGAGAATAATCTGTTTTGAATCTGTCAACATGTTTTCCCGAATTTTTAGACAATTTTATACTCAAACTTTCGAGATGATTTATTCTACAAAGTTGTTGATAATGATATCTAGTTTATCCAGGAATTTTGGCAACAATTTTTGAGTTTTCTATGAATTTATAAAAATATTTTTACTAAATCTGAAACTGTGTTGAGAATAATCTGTTTTGAATCTGCCAGCATGTTTGCCCAAATTTTTAGACAATTTTATACTCAAAATTTCGATTCTTCTACAAAGTTGTTGATAATGATGTCTAGTTCATCCAGGAATTTTGGAAACAATTTTTGAGCTTTCTACGAATTTATACAAATTTTTAATTAAATCTGAAACTGTGAGACAGATTTTACTATGTATTTGAAAATTTATTTAAAATTCTATACTAAGCCAAATCTGGTAATTTCTAACTAAAAGATGAAATTTGAGAAGTCTAGTTTCATGATAAATTTTTAGATTATGGATTTGATCTATAAATTTAAGCATGGAATTAATGTAAGGAAATGTGACGAATCTGTGTCAAAAAAAAAAATTGCTGGGAACTTTACAGGATTATTTACACCTTATTTTTCTGAAATTCTTTCTGAAAAGTGACCTAAACATCCCTATTGAGTATTCTGTTCAATTGCACGAATTTTAGAATTGTGTAAATAATTTTTTTATAAATTTTAATACCGGGTATTCAGGGTGAGCCCTGGTTTTTAATAACTTTTAAGTAAAAATTGTGTCGCGAAGCCCTAAGTTGGTACGGGGATTATTTGAAACCTTATTGGTATTTAGTTTTGGAATAAGGGTGGATGTGCGGGTGGCACGCAGGGAAGTTACGTACCCCTGGCAGATCGTTCCCTTGGGGCTGACCACGGATGTCACAGCTTGGGTATATAACTTCGGGCGTAGGCATCTTTGGTAGTTCTTGAATATTTGACCAAGGGGGGTTTCCAAATTAACCGTGGCCATTACTTAGTGGTTGGTAAGTTAAACCTCTTTGGCGAGATTTCAAAGGTCACCTAAGTTATTAAAATTATTTGAGGTATTTTAACGGTTGTAATTTATGTTTACGATTATATTATTATCTCGTGTTTATAATCTCATTATTTTCTCTCAGAAAGAATGGTAGGTTGGTTATGTTTTCTTACTGTGTTGTAAAACTCATGGCATATATTTTGTTGCCCTGGCGTTTCATGCCAGATTATGTCGAAAGAGGGGACTGAGGCTGAAATTGGAGCTGCTGCTAATATCGAACCTTGGCTAACTTAGAGTCAAGATTTTATCAAAATAAAATCCTGTTATTTCTTGTATTAGTGTTTAACTATGTTGTGACGTTGTGTGTGAACTTGTAGTTTTATTTTGTTTTTAGACTTTGACTATGTAAGAATTTAAAATTTCCTAATTAGTAGTTAAAATTTTATCTAGCAAGTTATTGTTGTTTAAATCTTATGACGTTTCAAAAAACAATTTGGGGCATCACAGTTTGGTATCAGAGCCTAGGTTTGAACCTTTGGGCCATGGGTAGTAGTTTATTATTTTTACATTTAAGAAAACCTTACGTTAATTTGTAATTTTCGGTGACTTGACTAAGTTAGAGCCTTTTTATTTGTAGGATGCCAGGGTCATCAGACATTAACTCTAACGAGGAAAATTCGGTGGAAAACTATGACATAGAATCTGACCCAAGTGAAGAAGTAGAGATGCCTATTGAAGACTATGAATCTGAGCCTGAGCTTGACCCTGAACCTGATCCTAAACTTGAGCCTGAACCTGAGTCTGAAGAAGTTGTACCAATATACAACCCCCTGGAGGTTATTGTGATTGAGTCAGACACTGAAGATGAGTCTATGGAAGGCAATACCGAGGAGAGCACTGAAGATGTAGGAGCCACGTTTGAGGGTTGGGATGTGCGAAATGGGTTGCAGATTGGCTCTTTTGTATATGCCAGACTTCATCCCCTAGGAGGTTGTGCTTGGAAAGCTGAGAGTTGGGTGGGTACCTATATCGGACCTGTCCAGATTCTAAGATAAAATACTCCTTGGGTATATCAATTAGGCCCCTTCACGGATGGTTTCAACGATAGGGTGGACGACCTTTTTGACTTTTGGAGCCTTCAGTGTATCATGCCCGACCCAAGCAGAATTGTGAGGGGAGATGGGTCAGTGGACTTCAGAGACTGGAGGACCTATCGGGAGGAACCGATGCTGCTGCTAGGGCATCGTGTGTGCGAAACTGCTATCTTCATGAGGGTGCTGTGGCGATTCATGGGGCTTTTCCAAGCCACATGGGAGCCGGAAGCCCTTGTGTGGAGAGACTTTCCTTGGCTATATTAAGGGGTCTTAAGGGAATTATAAACTAGGCTAACCAATTGTTTTGTATGCTCACATGTAAAATTGCCTAGTTTAGAATTGTGAGTGTAGGAGTTAACTTGGATTGTAGGGCTATCTTTTGCCCGTAGTATGTTATTTAATCTTTTCCTTTGTTTTATTTGTATTTTGCTAATTGTAGCTTATCTAATCTAATTAATGAAGTTTTTTTTTACTATCCTTGCACATAAATATAATAATAATGATAATAATGATAATAATAAATAAATGAATAAATCACAAGAAAATCCCATCATGCAGAATGGCTGGAAGAACAAGAAATAACAACAACGGTAATGGTGATGGAGTGCCTGACGGCGATGTCGCTCGAATTATACGCGCGATTGCTGATAGGGTAGGCAATATACCACCCCAAAACCAAGATCAAAACAAATCGGAGATGATAGCAAAATTTGAAAAGCTACGTCCCCACAAATTCCTTGGTGGATCAAACCCCCATGAAACTGAAGCTTGGTTAAGACAAATTAAGAAGTTGCTAGATACTTCTGACATCCGAAATGAGCAAGATAGAGTGGATTGGTGGGAAATGATCAGAAGTACTTGACAAGTAGAGACATTAACTTGGAGACAGTTCGAAGACCTGTTCATGGAAAAGTATTTTCCTAACTCACTAAGATAAGAAATGATTCAAGAGTTCCTCTAACTGAAACAAGGAAAAATGTCAGTTGCTCAATACGCGAACATTTTTGAAGCTCTTTCACGGTACGCTTCAGCCATAGTAGCAAATGAAGAGGATAAGGTTAGGCGATTTGAATGGGGTTTGGATACAGACATTAGAGGAAGGTTGATCGCAGTGCAACTTTCCACCTATGCTCAAATGGTGGATCGAGCTTTAATTGTGGAGCGAGAATTAGCAGATTCCGAGCGCACTCGAAATCAACGATCAAGGAACAACAACGAACCACGCGGAGGAGGTCCAGTTCGCAACACCAGAAACCATCCTGCACCAGCACCTTATGCCGGAGGGATGCAACAGCAACAAAGGCAGAATCGAGGAAACCAGCAAGGAGGAAACTTTGTAAATGAGTGGAAAGGAAGATGTTTCAGATGTGGTCAACAGGGGCATCGTCAAAGTGAGTGTCCTCAAGGTGGGAAGTATTTTATGGATCAGCGAGGGGCACAACAATACAACAAATGCCAACCAGGGCAAGGTTCTAAGCCTACTCAAAATACTCAGGCCAACAAGGGGCAGCCACAAGCCTCTAGGAATACAGGCCGACCAAGAACACAACCACAAGGAGTTGGAAATGAAAAGAAACCAGGAGGGACTAACCAATAGGCAGTACGAAGAATGTATGCTCTCCAAGGAGAAGAGGATGTTGGTTACCCATCAGTAATTCAAGGTATGTTAATCCTTATGAATTCTTGGGTTAAAGTATTGTTCGATTCCGGAGTTTCGCATTCTTTTATATCTACTGCATGTGTGTCAAGTTTGGGTTTGGAACCCGAAACGTTAGAAATAGCTATAAGTGTTGCTTCACCCTTAGGAGGTCAAACCCGAGTAAATCTAGTATGTAAATCTTGCGAACAGGAAATCTCTGGTTCATATTTGATCTGTGATCTAAGAGCTATGGATATGTCTGATTTTGACGTCATCCTAGGAATGGGCTGGTTGTCAGTTCATTGAGCCATTATTGATTGTTACTGTAAGACAGTGACAACATCCCCCCTTAACGGCACAAAAGTTCAATTTAAAGGAGATAGCCAAGATTCTCAAACTCCAACGTGTCGCAAGTCGCGATGGCATGATCAACTAAACGGATGGTTGGCAAGCCTGATTTTGGAAGACAGAAATCGAAAGGATCCAGGATTACCTCATGTGGTGTGCGAATACGTTGACGTTTTCCCTGATGAATTATCGGGATTACCCCCAAAACGAGACGTAGATTTCACGATTGAGCTTCAACCTGGGACTTCACCTATTTCAATAGCACCACATCGTATGGTGCCAGCTGAACTTCGAGAATTAAAGGAGCAATTGCAAGAACTATTGAATAAAAAGTTCATCAGACCAAGTACGTCTCATTAGGGAGCGCCAGCATTATTCGCGAAGAAGAAGGATGGAACCTTAAGATTGTACATCGATTATCGACAACTAAATCGAGTCACCATTAAAAATTGATATCCCCTACCCAGAATTGATGACTTGTTCGACCAATTAAGAGGCTCAAAATGTTTTTCCAAAATTGACCTTAGGTCGGGATATCCGAAAAAACTCGTTCATGTAGGAGGAGATATAGGCCAAATACTGCGTTGTGCGAACACGTTAAATGGCCACTATGGTTTTGTGGAGCCATTATGGTTTTGAGAATGTGCCGGGGTAGCCATGAGTTTAATGACGAAAATGTTTTCCATATTTAGGACATATTTTGGTAGTATTTCCTTGACGATATTTGATATACTCAGCGATCGAGAAGATCACAGAGCAACATCTGAGGACCGTTTTGCAAATTCTAAGAGAAAACCAATTGTATGCTAAAGCTAGCAAATGTGAATTTTGGCTAGAGGAAGTAAAGTTCTTAGGTCATGTTGTATCTGAATCAGGGATATCAGTGGATCCTGCTAAAGTAGAAGCAGTGATGGGGTGGAAACAACCTAAGAATACGTTTGAGATTCGTAGTTTCTTGGGATTAGCAGGTTATTATAGGTGATTCATTTAGGATTTCTCCAAATTAGCCAAGCCAATGACACGCCTAACGCAAAAAGGAGTAAAGTTTGAATAGAACGAAGCGTGTGAGCAGTCATTTCAAGAACTCAAGAAGAGACTGACAAGCACTCCTATATTAATCATACCCGAACGTGATGTTGGGTACACTGTTTATTGTGATGCCTCTAAAGAAGGGTCAGGTAGTGTGTTAATGCAAAACGGGAAGGTAGTAGCTTACGGATCAAGACAAATGAAGAATCATGAGAAAAATTATCCTACTCACGATCTGGAATTGGCGGCTGTGGTCTACGAACTTAAGACTTAGCGACATTACCTTTATGGCGAAAAATTTGATATATTTACCGATCACAAAAGCTTGAAGTACTTGTTCACACAAAGAGATTTGAACATGAGGCAGAGATGCTGGATGGAGTACCTTGAAGATTACCAATTCACCTTGTCTTATCATCTTGGGAAGGCTAATGTTGTAGCAGATGCACTAAGTCGAAAGACAAGAGAGATTGTGGCCAACATATCAATTAAAGAATGGGAAATGGTAAGCACCGTGAATGGGTTTAAGTTACAACCAGAGACTCAGAATGGGAAGGGTAGGTTGTTTACAATAGTTACAACACCCCAACTTCTTACCAAAGTGTTGGAAGCCCAAAGATTTGATCAGGAGGCGGACTTCATCAAGGCCTGATTAGCGTCTGGGGAATCTTCACTGGATTGGACGCTCCATCAAGATGGTAGTTTAAGGTATTTAGGTAGAATTTTTGTGCCAAACATCGAACAATTAAGAGGGGAAGTACTTAAAGAATTTCACCATTCGATTTTTGCGGTTCATCTGGGAGGAAACAAGATGTACCAGGATCTTAACCGACAGTATTGGTGGAGTGGAATGAAGAAGGACGTTGCTCAATGCGTATCTAAGTGCTTGACGTGTCAGCAAGTGAAGGCAGAACATCAAAAGCCGGTAGGGAAACTCCAACCTTTACCAATACCTAAGTGGAAATGGGAACACATAACAATGGATTTTGTAACGGGATTACCCCGGTCGCCGCAAGGCCATGATGCCATTTGGGTGGTGGTTGATCGATTAACTAAGACGGCACATTTCCTACCAATAGGACCATTAGACACACTCGAATCTTTAAGTCGATTATTTATTCGAGAAATCATTAGATTGTACGGAGTACCAGTCTCAATAGTGTCAGATCGTGATTCTCGTTTTACGTCACAATTCTGGCAAAGTCTGTAAAAAGCCTTGGGTACAGAGTTGTGTTTTAGCACAGCTTTTCACCCTCAAACTGACGGTCAATCAGAAAGAACAATTCAGACTTTAGAAGACATGCTTCGAGCGTGTGTGATGGACTTTAAGGGTGGTTGGGAGAAACACTTATCACTAGTTGAATTCTCTTACAATAACAGTTTTCAAGCAAGTATTGGTATGGCACCGTATGAAGCTTTGTACGGACGACCTTGCCGGTCACCAATATGTTGGACAGAAGTCGGAGAAGCACTTCTTTTAGGGTCAGAGTTAGTTCAAGAAACTACCGAGAAGGTGAAACTAATTAGGCAAAGGCTTGAGACCGCTCAGGGTAGGCAGAAAAGCTATGCAGATCAAAGGAGAAGACCTTTAGCATTTAAAATTAGAGATCATGTGTTTCTGAAAATACAGCCTCGCCGAGGAGTTGTTCGTTTCGGAAAGAAGGGAAAGTTGTCACCTCGCTTCATTGGGCCTTTCGAAATCTTGGACAAAATAGGAGAAGTGGCATACTGTTTGGCTCTACCACCTCAACTGGCTGGAGTACATAATGTATTCCACATCTCTATGCTACGGAAATACGAGCCACACTCTTCTCACATAATCAATTGGGAAGAAATTAATCTTGATGAAGATGCGACATTTGAAGAAAAGCCTGTCAAGATTTTAGATCGTCGCGAGAAGAAATTACGAGGTAAAACTATATCGTTGGTTCGAGTTCTCTGGAGACATCGTGGGACGAAAGAGTCAACGTGGGAGCGAGAAGATATGATACGCGTCAATTACCCTCAACTTTTCGAGTCTAAAGGTACGAATTAATTTCGAGGACGAAATTTTCTTTTAGGAGGGTAGATTGTGAAAACCCATCTTTTGGGAAGGTAGTGGCTTACGGATCAAGATAATTGAAGAATCATGAGAAAAATTATCCTACTCACGATCTGGAGTTGGCAGCTGTTGTCTATGCACTTAAGACTTGGCGACATTACCTTTATGGAAAAAAGTTTGAGATATTTGCCGATCACAAAAGCTTGAAGTACTTGTTCACACAAAGAGATTTGAACATGAGGCAGAGACGCTGGATGGAGTACCTTGAAGATTACCAATTTACCTTGTCTTATCATCCCGGAAAGGCTAATGTTGTAGCAGATGCACTAAGTCGAAAGACAAGGGAGATTGTAGCCAACATATCAATTAAAGAATGGGAAATGGTAAGCACTGTGAATGGGTTTAAGTTACAACCAGAGACTCAAAATGGGAAGGGTAGGTTGTTTACAATAGTTACAACACCCCAACTTCTTACCAAAGTGTTGAAA
>NW_021025427.1:23546-37065 GCF_004153795.1 Camellia sinensis
AAATGATTAATGGTATATATAGAAAGTTACTGACAGAGGGTCAATACCTGGTATTCAGGGTGAGCCCTGGTTTTTAATAATTTTAAGTAAATTGTGTCGCGAAACCCTAAGTTGGCACGGGGATTATTTGAACCCTTTTCGGTATTTGGTTTTGGAATAAGGGTGGATGTGCAGGTGGCACGCAGGGAAGTTACGTACCCCTGGCAGATCGTTCCCTTGGGGCAGACCACGGATGTCACGGCTTGGGTATATAACTCCGGGCGTGGGCATCTTTGGTAGTTCTTGAATATTTGACTAAGGGGGGTTTCCAAATTAACCGTGGCCATGACTTAGTGGTTGGTAAGTTAAACCTCTTTGGTGAGATTTCAAAGGTCACCTAAGTTATTAAAATTATTTGAGGTATTTTAATGGTTATAATTTATGTTTACGATTATATTATTATCTCGTGTTTATAATCTCATTATTTTCTCTCTAAAAGAATCGTAGGTTGGTTATGTTTTCTTACTGTGTTGCAAAAATCATGGCATATATTTTGTTGCCCTAGCGTTTCATGCCAAATTATGTCGAGGAAGGGACTGAGGTTGAAATTGGAGCTGCTGCTAATATCGAACCTTGGCTAACTTAGAGTCAAGATTTTATCAAAATAAAATCCTGTTATTTCTTGTATTAGTGTTTAGCTATGTTGTAACGTTGTGTGTGAACTTATAGTTTTATTTTGTTGTTGAACTTTGACTATGTAAGAATTTAAAATTTCCTAATTAGTAGTTAAAATTTTATCTAGCAATTTATTGTTGTTTAAATCTTATGACGTTTCAAAAAAAAAAAATTTGGGGTGTCACAAACGTTGCTACCGTATCATTTTGGTAAAAAATTGTATAAAATTAATGTGAATTTTTTTTTTCATATAATTAACAAGATTCACAAATCTTTAAAAAAAAAAAAATCACATATTACAAACCAAAGTTCAAAACCATTATAATCAACTAAAACTCATTAAATAATAATTAACAACATTCTAAAAACAGACATAATTGGAAACACACTATATGAACACAGAATAATATAATGTTTTTTTTTTAAGGTCTTTCAAGCACATGAAATACCGATAGAAGTGGTGGCGGTGAACTACTCTGAGGTTGACTTTCTTATCACCGCTGCCACTGTCACTGCCACCGACTTAAACTCCAGCGAAATCCCGCCGTCGCTGCCACTCTCTGGCACTTCTGGAATGGTCAAAAGTGGGCCCGACCCGTCAAAAACAGTAAAAAATGGGTCTTGCGATCCTGCTTTCGCTTGTTTGGGGCCGAAAATGGATCGAAAAAGTTTGTGAAACGAGAGAGAAAATTTTGAGGAATTTTTTGGAGATGGGTTGTGGTGGTTGTTGCGGCGGTGGATGTGGTGGTGGGTGGTGGTGAAGTTGGCGATCGAAGGATTTGTGCTCGAAAAAGTTGTAGAGTGAGCTTCCACAATCCCATATGAGAGACTTGTTGGGTTTCTGATTGTTTTGGGTTTTTGATTGAAGAACTTTCTGATCCATTGTTTGTTTGTTTCTTGGGAAAAAAGACAGAGATGTAGAGATGGGAAAAGTTTCTTGGCTTTTATTGCCGTCGTTATCAAATACAAAAGGCATGTTTGACAAAAAAAGCCATTTTTTTCATATAATTTTTTCCTCTAATTATTATTTGTTAATATATTTAGGAATCTATGCCATATATATATCAATACCTAATATATTTGGGAATATATGCCATATATATATTAACATTATTATTATTATTACTACTACTACTTTTAGATTTTTTTATTCTAGAATGTAAATAAAAAAATGTCACTAAAGTTATAAAAATAAAAATAAAAACTAATCCCCACCTGACTTTTCTCAATAATAAAAAACTTTGTCTAAGGCATCAATTTCTCTAACAACAAGATCTTTATATTAAAAATAAAAAATAAAATGAATTCATAGATTAAGACCTTTGAACTATCATGTTGCCTATTTTAGTAGAGCATGGTTAGAAGTCAGTTTTTTTTTTTAATCATATATTACCTCTTTATTTTTTTTTTCATATTTAAAAAAAAAATCAAAAAAATTAGCTTTTAACCTCCTTTTCAAAATATGCATAAAAATTTGGAAAAATTACTAGTAAATCCCAAATTATGGAATGTTTTTTCTTGTGCACCATTTGGTCCTATTTTGTTGGTAAGGAATATTTTAAATTGTTAGGGTGTGGATGAAGTTTACTTTTTTACCCATTATGACAGATTTTGGGGGATTCTGTTAAGTGATGTTTGGGTATCAATTTGGAAGGTAAGTTTTGACATTTCCATTTCACCCACTTGATCATATCAACTACTCTCTCTACAAAACCTACAAAAACATATATATATATATATATATATATATTAAGTTCAACACCTGCAATTTGGTTTCCTAACTAGAAGATGCTATTTTCTGCTAAAATCAACAATGGTAATTTTACTTAGACATACAACTTATTATTTTACTAAGAACCATCATATTAGCTACAGCACTCGGCCCCGACAACAATTTTGAACACCATATAAGTACAACCAAGTAAAATTTCTAAATCCATATGCCAAGACCTACTAGTAAAAAATTAACAATTTAAGTTCCAATTTGGACCTCTAGAAAAAGAAAAAGAAAAAGAACAAATATCAAAAAAATAAATAAATAATACATGAGTATATCTCAACCTCAAATCCCAAATTCATATATGGACCCAATAAATAAATAAATAAAGATTACATAAATTAAGCATGGCAAGATTACATAAATCAAAGAAATGCAAGAATTTTTTTAGAAAGGGGAAAAAAAAGTTTCAGAAGACTCAGAATCAATCTTGAATGCTACTTCCATGTGATATACTTGGCAAAAATTGGTA
The DNA here is from genome assembly GCF_004153795.1 of Camellia sinensis. Taxonomy (NCBI): domain Eukaryota; kingdom Viridiplantae; phylum Streptophyta; class Magnoliopsida; order Ericales; family Theaceae; genus Camellia; species Camellia sinensis. The sequence goes on from NW_021025427.1 coordinate 26,450, forward strand.
GATGACAAGAGGATCTATTTTGAATGTAAATATCACCCAATTCTCTTTTAGAAAGAGGATTGAAAGCATATATATTTTGCAAACACTATTTTAGGGAGCATGGGTTAGGCATCTCCACTAAGAAAATAACATCTTGAATTTAATGTACAAAGACACTAATTGTGCAGATATTTGTCATGTAATTTTTTGATAAGCGTATTTGTCATCCATCCATGGGGCAAAACAAATCTAACACCCATCCATCAAAATGTTAACTTCCCTGTCAATCCCTATAGATTTTCCATCTCCACCTAAGTCGTTCTCTACAATGGTAGTAAAAATAACGAGTGCTATATCTAAACATCATTTTAAAGAAAGATACTAGTGAAAGTACAAAAAGCCAAAGGTGAAAATGGGATCACGTAGAAATGTGAACTGGAAAGAAATTATAAACATAAAAAAAGGAAAATAGGTGATAAAGGTGTCATGGTTAAGAATGAAACACAACTAGGACAAAACCTATGTGACAATGGAAGGAAACAATATGCCACACATTAAATGAAGTCATTTAAGTGCCTAACCTGGTCAGAAGAATAACCAGCATTGGTAGGCAGTTGCTGGGATGGATTAGAATCAACTGTGTTCATTGGGGACAGTGTCGTCGAGATACGGGAGCATGCTTTAAATGTGGCCAAGTTGGCCATTTGCTGAGAAATTGCCCAAAGCTTGCCAGTCTTACAGTTGGCCCCTTTAAACCAGTCCGAAAACCCGCAGTACCTGGAGGAGTGGAAAAGGACCAAAAACGCCAAGGAAGAACTTTTGCCTTAGTGCTTGGAAACCCAGAAGTTACAGAGAACGTCGTGTCAGGTACACTTTCTGTTTGTGGTCACTTAGCCCATGTTCTCTTTGACTCTGGCTCAACTCATTTTTTTGTTATACCACACTTTGCTACCAAGTTGGCATCAACACCTGAACCCTTAGGATATGTATTATCTGTGACTTTTCCTTCTGGTAATTCTGCCCTTAGTACTGATGTGTACAAATCTTGTACTATATCCTTAAAAGGTGAAACCTTACATGTAAATTTGATTCCCCTCTGCATTAGTACCTTTGATGTGATCTTAGGAATGGATTGGTTAGCTGCCAACTGTGCCTCCATCGATTGTGAAGCCAAAAAGGTCTTCCTCCAGTCACCAAACCAACTCGAACTTGTTTTCGAAGGAACTGGAACCTCTCCCCCTCCATGTATTATATCCTTCATGACAGCCCAACGACTGCTAAGAAAGGGCTGTTGTAGTTGTATCTGTTATGTGATCGATACTCAACAAGAGACCCCCACACTTGATGCAATCCCCGTGGTTCGAGAATTCCCGGATGTATTTCCTGAAGACCTGCCCGGTACCCCAGTTGACCGAGAAATTGAATTCACCATTGAAACCCAACCTGGTGCACAACCAATCTCAAAGACCCCATGCCGCATGTCCATGACAGAATTGAAAGAACTAAAAACCCAACTCCAAGAACTACTGGACAAAGGCTTCATCCGACCAAGAACCTCACCATGGGGAGCTCTGGTACTGTTCGTAAAGAAAAAGGATAGTACAATGAGGCTATGCCTCGATTACCGGGGAGCTGAACAAAGTCACCATCAAGAGCCGGTACCCTCTACCACGAATTGACGACTTGTTTGATCAACTGCAAGGCGCCCAAGCATTCTCAAAAATTGACTTGCGTTCTGGTTACCATCAACTAAAAGTCAAAACAGAAAGCATCGAAAAGACTGCCTTCAAAACTCGTTACGGGCACTACGAGTTTCTCGTCATGCCATTTGGCGTCACAAATGCTCCAGCGGCCTTCATGGACCTCATGAATCGAGTATTCAAACCTTATCTCGACGAGTTCGTCATTGTCTTCATTGACAACATTCTTATATACTCCAAATCGCCAGAAGATCATGAGCACCACTTGCGAAGAGTTCTACAGACATTACATGATCACAAGCTTTATACCAAGTTGAAGAAATGCGAATTCTGGATCACTAGTGTACACTTCCTCGATCACGTCATTAACAAAGATGGCATCTCAGTTGATCCCCAAAAGGTTGCAGCAATCGTGGAGTGGCCGCGACCTACTAACGTGTTTGAGATTCGAAGCTTCTTGGGCCTAGTCGGCTATTACCGGCGCTTTGTGCAAGATTTCTCGAAGATAGCTTCACCCTTGACCCAGCTAACTCAGAAGAACAGGCCTTTTGAATGGACGGACAAGCAGGAACGTTGTTTCCAAGAATTGAAGAATAGACTCGTGACGGCTCCTATACTAGCACTCCCCGCGGAAGCAGAAGGGTTTGTAATTTATAGCGATGCCTCATACAATGGGTTGGGTTGCGTTCTTATGCAAAATGGGAAGGTCATTGCTTATTCCTCCTGCCAACTAAAGACTCACGAAAGGAACTACCCAACTTATGATCTAGAATTGGCTGCGGTGATCTTCGCCCTCAAGATCTGGCGTCATTATCTTTATGGTGCAACCTGTGAGATTTACACTGATCACAAGAGTCTCAAATATCTGTTTACATAGAAGGAATTGAATATGAGGCAACGATGATGGCTAGAATTTATGAAGGACTACGATATAGAGATCCATCACCATCCCGGCAAAGCTAACGTAGTAGCAGACGCATTAAGTCGAAAAACGACCAAAAGTTTGGCATGTACCCTTATTCCCCGCAAGATCCATGGACTGCTTGCCAACATAGTCCTGGAACCCGAGTTGATTAAAGAAATTAGAATCCGCCAATGTGAAGATAGACTTTTGAAGAAAAAGTACGAGGAACAAGGAAGTACGCCCGATCCTGACTTCACAATAAGCAATGGGATGCTAAAATTTCGGAATCGAATTTGCGTAACCGACCTTCCAGAACTCAAGAAAAGGATATTGGTAGAAGCTCCTAGCTTGAGGTTTGCGATCCATCCTGGCAATACGAAGATGTATCATGATTTGAAAGAACACTTCTGGTGGACAGGAATGAAAAAAGACGTAGCAAGCCATGTCTCCAAATGCCTGCGTTGTCAACTAGTTAAGCCAGAACATCAGAGACCTACAGGAATGTTGCAAGCACTCCCTATTCCTAAATGGAAGTGGGAACACATTACTATGGACTTCGTGGTCAGGCTACCGCAATCAGTCTCGAAGAATGATGCAATATGGGTTATCGTGGATCGATTGACGAGGTCGGCACATTTTTTACCAATCAGAATCATGTACTCTCTTTCTAAGTTCGCCACTCTATACATTAAGGAAATCATTCGCTTACACGGCACCCCAGTTTCAATCGTATCCGATAGAGACCCCCGCTTCGTGTCTCATTTCTGGCACAAATTGCAAGAAGCTTTGGGAACCACTCTGAAGTTTAGCACGGTTTATCACCCTCAAACTGATGGGCAATCTGAAAGGACGATCCAGACTTTGGAAGATATGTTACGTTTGTGTGTGCTAGACCTCAAAGGTAACTGGGATGATCATCTACCTTTGGTGGAGTTCACGTATAATAACAGCTACCATGCGAGTATTAGATTGGCACCGTACGAGGCACTGTATGGAAGGAGATGTCGATCACCTCTGTGTTGGACAGAAGTCGGAGACAGAAAATTGTTAGGCCTTGAGATCGTGCAAATAACAAGCGACAAAATTTAACTCATCCAACAACGAATTCACACTGCTCAGAGCCGCCAGAAAAGCTATGTAGATACACGGAGATGAGACTTAGAATTTTAAGTGGGCGATCATGTGTTTCTAAAGATCTCACCAACGAGAGGGGTTATCCGATTTGGGAAGCGAGGAAAGTTAAACTCACGTTACATCGGCCCATTCAAGATACTCGAAAGGATTGGTTCTGTGGCATATCGCCTTGCGCTTTCACCTAAACTATCCAATGTCCACAATGTGTTTCACGTTTCAATGCTTCATTGATATCTTCGAGGTTCATAGCACGTTGTCGATCATGAGAACCTGGAAATTCAAGAAGACCTCTCTTATGAAGAGCAACCCGTACAAATTCTTGATCACTGTGACCAGGTCCTTCGAAATAAGACTATACCTCTCATAAAAGTCTTATGGAGAAACCATCGTGTTGAGGAAGCAACATGGGAAACTGAAAGCCATTTAACCAAATACCCACACCTCTTCGAAACCCAAGGTACGTCAAGTTTGGGGACAAACTTCTTTTAAGGAGAGGAGAAATGTGACATCTGAATTTTTTCTTTTAAAATTTCAATAAATAGAACTCCAAAATAAATAAATCAATCAAATAACAATAATAATAATAAAATAAATAAGAAATTGGGAGTTTATCAATTAAATTGCTTGCGAGACACCACACATTAAATATTTTATTAAGTGGTAAGTGATATTTTATAATTTCGTAGTGAGGTTTTTAGATGTGAACCTAACTTATAATTATACGTAATTTTAGGAATCATTATGAATCACCAAAGGAGTGATAACAATTTTATAAAGCCAAATTAATTTAGGTGACTCCTGATATAGGACATGTGACTACACCCCTCAAATACCAACAAAACGTGGCAGGAGTAGAAGCAACGTGGCTGCCTTGGCCCTTGGTGAATTTGCAAAGATGAAACAAAAAGACAAGGGGTGAAACAGGTGTCAATAAAGAGTTAAACTTTGAGGAGTGAAGAATAGGTGGCAAAGAGAGGAATTATCCACATGTGTGTTGGCTTTGCTTGAGCCTCACTTTAAGTCATGTATAAATGGGACGTTAGTGCTGAAGCAAGAACACAAAAAATACACTACAAGAATTCGCATTTTTTTAGAAACGGGAGCAAGCTCAGAATTTTAGTAGCTAAATATTGTACTTTTACCGACTAACATAATTTTTGGTCGCCAATTCCACAACTTTTGGCAACCAAAATATTTTTAGTCGGCAAAAGTGGTCGCCAATTGTGTATTTTCTTGTAGTGATAAGAAGCATTCAAGAAAGGAGTTTTAGAAACGGGAGCAAGCTCAAAATAATTTAGGAATAATTTTTAGGTGAGTTTTATTATACCTTGAGTTATCATAATGTGTTTTTTACATGTCTTGAGTTATCACAATTTATTTTATACAATTTATGTTTTATAGTTAGGTTAATATTTCAATTACGTGGATTATTTTCTGAACTTTATTTGTTTAAAATGAAACCCATGGATATGCTTGTTTAAATTTTAAAGAATATTTGACCATGATCTTGTAAACAATTATTTTCTGTAAGTACCACCACGGGAGTTCCATGCCTTGGGGGACTTAAATAACCATAGGCCCCTGTTTAATCACTTTGTGGTCCCCTGTTGTCATGGATCCATTAACCCCTGTAGTGATTGTCACTTAGTGACCCCTGTTCTGTTCTGTTATGTACCGTGGTTATAGTGATTTATTTCAGTTTCAGCCACTTAATTAATTTGTGTATTCAACTCAAATTATGTTAATGTTTTAGTTTAAATAATTATTCATGGCCATTTTGTACCCTAATACTCACAGTATAATATTTCTCACTCTGCTATGTGCTTATAGCTGTTACTCCTTTCAGGTGACGAGGTTTAGCGGGATCAAGATGGAAAATGAATCGCTATATTGTTTTTTAAATTTTTTTTTTATTTCTATCTATTTTGTTTTGAACTCTTGTAATACAATAAAGTTCAAATGACTATGTTTTGTTCCCTTTTAAATAAGCAGTTGGTACCCAATTATTTTATTTTAATTTATTTAATTTATCCACTTGCGTTGCGACTACAAAATTATTTGAATTATTTTATTCTTATCTTGTTACGACGCCAAGCCTTTGGGTACCAGGTTTGAGTTGTGACAAAAGGTGCTTTGAAACCAAGTAATAACACGATAATTTTGTCTATCCATTGCATTTAGGAGGTCAAGAAATTTGGTTTCAGTTCCATCCGTGACTTGGACTGGTTTCTTCAATTCTCTAGTAATAGCTCTCCATAATTGTTGACCTTTGAAAAAGGCAAACATAGCTTGAGACTAGAGAAGATAATTGGTGCCATCAACAACCACAAAAATTGGTTGAGCAGGGTCGGAGCGATCCATTTATGTAGGAAATACAAAGAGCAGTGTAGAAAATAGCAAAATTTGAAAAAACAAAGATGACCACTGAACCCATAATGCCAAAAAAAACCTTGGGAACCAGTCCAAATACACTGAAAATGGGATAACAACTGGGTGAACCGGCCAAAATAATGAACAAATCCGGTTTGACTGAATCAAATGATGTTAGCAACTGCAAAGGAGCACTAGGGCTAACGTCAGCAAGAGGCTTGTGACAGCGGCTGTAGAAAGCACTAAGGTTGACGTTAGCGGAGAGGCGAGTGATGCATTAGGACTAACGTCAACGAAGGCAACGGAAAAGCACACGTATGAAAGAAGCATGTCGTGTGGACCATGAGTCTGAGGTGCATGGACGCGCTTGTTGCGACTGGTGGCAGATTGTCAGATGCACCACGCAAAAGAGAGTTGCGTGAAAATAAGTAAGTGACTATTTCGAAGCGAGGTTGGCGGTGCCGAAATCATCGTGGAGAGAGGAAGGGTTTGATGGCTTTATTTTGTGATTACGGTTATTGATGAGAGAGTCGTAAGGTACCAATAGATCGGGTTAATTTAGGGATACGTCTTAAATTGTTACTGGTGGCTAAGAGTGCCGGTGGAGAAGCCAAGAATTAAGGTTTAGAACATGTGCTCTGTTACCATGTTAATACAATTGGAGAATTAGAAAAGTGTATTCAATAATATTGTCTGTATATTACAAATATAATACAATGAAGGCCCATCTATATAGGCAAGGAAGAGTGGTAAACAAAAAAGGAAATAGAGTGAGGAATAAGAAATGAAATCCTAATATTAGTATATAATATATATATATATATATAATATTATATTTACTAACATTTTGGAATTAACCAATCCCTTTACTTGGAACACAACAATTAGTTTAGTATAGTTTAATTTGAAAATGTATTGAGTACAATGAATAAATTTTGGGTTATATGTACAAAAACTACCTAAACTATTGAAAAATATCATTTTAATTCCGTAAATTATAAAAGCGTACTGTAAACACCCCATTTTTGACCGTCCTCAAGACTTGGACGTCATCGTTTGAACACTCGATAATCATCCATGCTCGTGTTCGTTTTGAGTTCTCGGAGGTCTCGGCTACGCGTCTTGCCTTAAGATCTCTCAACTTGATTGTTTTGTGCTTGGTTGTGGACCAAACACTTGTGTTTTTGCTTCTAAGGGAAGAAAGTGGCTTGTTGGCCATCCCTACTCCCTACCGGCCAAGGCTTAAAGCCATCGGCCCCTCTTTCTTTCCATCGGCCAAGAGTGTTGGCCGATCGACACTATATTTAGTTGGTCGGCCATTGTTTTGGTCGACCAGCCTTTTTTGCTGGCCAAACCCTGTTCATCTGCTTTATGCAGATATTTTGTGCCAGCTGAGCTGGCATCCACAATTAACCCCCTCCATACATGTGCATGAAGGGATTTGCCTCTTGTTTAGCTTCTCTTGGAATCTTTAGAATTTGAGCCTGTATAAAGAGAGAGCCCCTCCTCCCTCCTCCAGGGTTAAGAAAATTGGTTCCTAAGAGGATAGATATAGTGTTGTATCTATTCTTCTTGTTTTAGCTTTGTTTTGTGTCCAAAAGTGTAAAATTGTCTTACTATTGTACACAAACACACACTAGAACACCATCCTTGGTTGCTGAGGTACTAGGAGGTTGACTTCAGTGTTCTTAGGTTGGTTTAAACTTAGAAAACTTGTTGGAGCTTTGTTCTGGAAGAGGTTCTACAAGGGTGAGCTTCTTACCTTTAGATACCCCTTTCTTGCTTAAGCTCTTAGCCTATCTTGCATCTGTTTTTAAGCTTAATTTATAACTAATAAAGTTCTATTTTTAAGTTCTTGAAATAGTTGTTTAAGATCACTTTGGTGTTTGGGGTTGTTTACCCCCTCTTAGGCCTTGTTTGGCCTCATTTTTGTGCCCTTTTTGTGAGCTCTGGGACCACCTTGTATTGGTCTTCTCACCATTGAAATCTAGAGGGATTTCAGTGGTGGGGATTTTAGTGGTGGGGATGGTGTTTTAAGGTCCTAAGAAGGAGAAGGCCATCCCCTCTCTTTGTTGTCTTCAATACTTGTCATATTTGCCTCATATGTGAGCACCTTTGTTAAGTTCATGTCGGCCATGTCTTAGCTGGTATTTGAGGTTGTCTAGCCATGATATAGCACTGTTTTGACTTGGTTTAGACATGCCATGCATGCTTTGCATACTTGTCTTGTAATTCTATGAAATAGCCTAACATGCACCATGTTGTAACATGTATTTCTAGCATGATTTTGGCTTGACTTCAAGAAGCTTTTATCCATGTTTTGGTATGCTTGAGGTCTGATTTTGGTTGTCTTAGTCATCCATGACTTGCTTTGTGTAACTACCATGTAATTTAGCTTGTAGGCTTTGAGTGTTGGATCCTCTAGCATGCTCTACTTGGATCATTTCAGTGGTTTGGCATCACTTGTAATGTTATTTCAGTCCATATAGTATGCTTGAACACATGCATTTATCGCTTCTTTGATGCTTTAAAGGGTTCGTGTTTTGTGCCTCATGAATGTGTCATTGCGCATGCCATCATGCTTAGGCCTTTAGGGTGCCATCTAAGCGGGTTTTTGGGCTCATTTTGACATACCATAACTCTGTTTTTGGTTGCTTAAATCATGCCATGTTTGGTTGTATTAGGTGTAGTGTAACACCTCTTTGGTGGCCTTGCATGCCTCATGATTTTCCCCCTTTGTATTAGCTTGTTTTGGCTTTGGTCATTGCATGTTTTAGGCTTACTTTGCCATGCTTTAAGACTGTTTTGGGTCATGCTTGTCATATCCCCTTTGTTTTGTGTAGCTTTGGTTCAAGTCCCTTCACTAGCCTTAAGCTTTAGGCCTTCTTGCATGCTACACTTGTTTGGTTTAGTTGATTTGGCATCACTCCTAGCCTCATTTCAGAGCATGTAATGTTGCTACATTTACATGCTTTTCATTCTTTTTAAGTGCTCTTGAAAGTTGTTCTTTTATGCCTAGGTGTTAGGCCATCAAATGTGCATGTTTGTATATGTACTTCATGCTTTTGTTTCATCATTTTTGGCCACTGATTTGGGCCTATTCGAGAGTCGTCCATTTTGGTTTAAGACCATCCCCGCATGTTGTTGCATGCTTGCCTTGTATGTTGTCACATGCTCGTTGCATATTTGGTAAATTGCATGTTGTAGCAGGCTAGTTTGATCGTGCCTTGTTGTGTACTTGGTCTATGACATGTTGTTGCATGCTTAAGATTGTAATGCATTTGGCATGCATTCTTTTTTTTAATTTGCTCAACACATTGTTAAATGTTTGCTTCACATGTTGTTATATGCTTGGATGTTGTTACATGTCTTGCATATTTGCATGCTTAAGTCACATTTTGCATGCTGGTTAAGTTACATGCTTGTTTGCATGCTTGTCTTTGCATATTGTTATATGCCAATTGCCTCGTATAGCATTATTGCTTGCATACTCATGTTCATCCTACATTAGTTTGCTTGCATGCTTAGATTGCATAGCATTGTGCATGCATCCCTTGCCTCTTGATTAACCATGATAGAGGTTGGGGGGGCCCTTTATGTGTTTTGTGTGCATTTCATTTGATATTGAAGTTGCACACTTGACTTCTTTGACCATCATGCATTGAAATGCGTGATTGATGGTCCGAGGGTCGAGGACTATACTCGCTTGAGCTCATGAGATGATAGGGAGAGTGGTCGTGCAAACATTGTATTGTAAATACATTGCCATGCTCTGTTTTTCCTCTGCTACAGCAAAACAGCATTCTGCAGGAATAGATGGTCGACCGACCATGTTCAATGCCGATCGGCTAAGTATATTTGGCCGAGAGCCTTATAATTGGTCGATGGAACCATTCCCTTGGTCGATGGCCCTATCTCTTGGCCGATGTACTCTCAGCATATCCCCAAGGTGATTAAGAGGTGTCACAGAAGTTGACACAATTTTTAGAGGTGCAGAGCAGTGCAAACAGAGGCAGCATGAGGCATGGCAATGGATTCCCGAGCGAAACCGACCGAGCATGCATTTGTCCCTCGCGAGTCTTCAAATGTATAATCCGTTAAGATGGTAATGCAACACATACAAAATGCAACTAGAAATAGGCTCGGCTATCCTAAGATGGCATATGAGATGCAACAATTGATACATGTATTCAAGTTGGAATTAAAATACAATGCAGTTAGTATGATATGCCGAACCCGGTGTATGCAATACAGATGAATGATGCAAACATGCATAGCATAAAGATGCTAACTGAAATATGCCCTAAATCTAACCATCGTAAGCGGTTAAATAAAAGGAGTAAGAAATGGAGGTTTGGAAGACATGGATCACACACACGCACGCTTATTACAACAATTGGCTCTCTCGAAGGAGAGATCGAAAGAATAATACAAATTAACTAATTAACTAACTAATTAATTATTACAAAACGCTTAACTAATTAAACAAATTAACTAAGCTACAAAAACAGTAAAAAGGCCTCGAGAAG
>NW_021025427.1:37090-51742 GCF_004153795.1 Camellia sinensis
TTCAATCGGACGTTAATTGAACACAAGAAAAATTGGGGCATTTCATACTCAAAGTGATGAAATGTGCCAATTTTTATAAGGTCTCTATTGCCCTTGATCATGCATGATAAGGTGATGATTTTTGGTCTTGTTTGTGCATTTATCAAACTTGTACATCTTGGTTCCTTAGCCATCATGCAATGAAATTATTTGATTGATGGTTTGAGGATTAAGCGTATCACTCCCTTGAGATGTTTGATGATTAGGAGGGATGCACAGTACAAACAATCTATGAGAATACCCTCTCTTTGCCCCATTTGTTCTTTGTTGCAGCAAGGAATAGCGCATCATCAGTGGCCGACCGGCCAGGTATTCTGGTCGGCAAGCCATCAGTGTTGGACGACAACCCCCCAATGGTGGCCGACCGGCCACCACTTCTGGCTTGCTGGCCGCCAATGAATTTTGAGCAGAATGTTTGTGAAGCAGAGCAGCTTTGACTTGGAAGTGGAAAATCAGCGTAAGGGTTGTGCAATAGAAGTTTCCGAGGGCAGACAGTGGATGCTAATCCGTGTTTTAGCCTACTTGCGAGTAGCAAACTTCAAACTATTTTCCAAACAAACGGATATGCGATACTTTGTTCCAAATTAGGCGATCTAGTCTATACTTGTGTGTTGTGCGCATCACATAGTAATTCTAGCTAATTAACCGGAATAAGAACACATATGTTTTCAAAACAAAATATCATGCTTAGTACAGGCCGATCTTCGGATCGGGCGAGCGGGGGTGCTCATAGATGACCTTCCCCAATCGTACCCAAGTTCCTGAGCCGAGGCAACTTTGGTGATGACGGACACGTGGCCTTAGGCACGAGTCAGGGTTTTCTAAATTCCCCCCAAAATAAATATTTAGGTGGCGACTCTGTATTTGGCAAAGCAGTCCATGTTTGGCACTTTCTTTCTTAAAAATCTGTTTTCCAAAAACGATTTGCCAGATTTAGACTCTTTGGTGATTTATCAGTCTTGCATTGCACTTTGCAAGGTCAGATTAAGAACCGTGACAAATGAGTCTGAACTGTGGTAGCATATGCCTGAGGGCGCGTCCACACGTACAAATAGACATTCTAAACTATTTAGAAGTATCACTTTGCTCCCTAAATTATCAAAGTTGTAACAGCTCGGGTCGAGATCTGACCCTTGTTCTTTTTCGTATAAGATAGTTGTATTAAAAAGGTTTTCTGTCAAAAGATTGGACTAGCCTGAAAATTTCTAAATGTAAAAACTTATGATTTTAAAAATATTTTTTGGCGGTAATTGTTCCTTATATTGTAAATAGTATAATTTGATTTTATGGGATTTTTCTATGAGGTATTAAACACTTTACTTTAACGTCAAACTTAGAAATTTCAGTCGAAAAATTATTTTGGTACTAAAATTGGGAGAACCACTTTTTAATTTAATTGGATTTTATTTTATTTATTTTGCTTTGAATTTAAATGGGGGTATTTCCTTATTTATATTGTAAGCTTAAGTAAATGAAATATAAATATAAGAGACTAAATGAAAACATTTACTTAAACGATTACATATAGAAATAAGGTTGATGAGTAGAGAGTGACTTGGGAATTGAGCTTGTGTGATTAGTTGTTTTCTAGGTTGATCGCTCAAGCGGTTGATTCCACTGCTTGAGCGGTGAAAAGAGGGAAACCAATACTTTGCTCTATAAACTGAAATATTGTGAGATTGAGTTCACCACTCGAGCGGTTTGTGTGATATCAACAACTTAAAAGTTACTTTTTTTTATCTTTTCTTTCACTTTTCCTTTTCCTCCTTCTTTCTCCTCTCACAAGCTTCGAAAAACCCTAATTTCTCTCTCTAGCAATCTTTCTTCTCACCAAGAATCAAGCCTAGATCCCTTGCAGAAAGCGAAGGCCATGTGGAGATTGTGATTATCATCAATTGGATTTTGATTTCATGAAGAGTTCTTCTTGAAGCTTGCTTCTTTGCTCTCGTTCTTGAGATAGGGATACTTTTAACTTAATATATCTATGATTTGAAAAATATATATATATATATATATATCTGTGTGTGTGGTATTTTCCTAGTTATAGTGATGTATGAGATGATTTTGTAATATAAAGTGGGCTTGATAACAAAAAATGGGCATATACCTAATGTTTTCGGAAAAGATTATAAATGAATCTTGTTGATTATTGTTGATGAATATTGACTTCTTAAGTGTAACAGAGAGAAAAGCCCAAACTTTCTCAAAAACCCTAATTTTGAAACTCGATTTTATAATGGTGCTTGGTTCAATTGATTCTTAAATCTCAGAATTTGGTGAATGATTTTGGTAATAGTGCCGATAGATGAGGTTTTGTGAACCTTCTTGGATACATGTTTGAAATAGATAAATGTTGAAATTGTGGAATTAAGAAGTTGGGAGAAATCTCTTGTTGTTGGTGTTGTTAAATCTTACTTATGAATAGTGGAGTCGAGTTTTGGGTACGAGTTTTGTATTGTGTTAGGACTCACGTGGGTAGTCAAGGTACCCAATTGTCCTGTCTTGAGCATATTACCAGACAAATGTGGAAAAAGGTTTTTGGGTGTCTACGAGCCTGCTATTTTTTGAATCAAAAAATGTGGAAAAAAATGATTTTTGGGTGTCCACAAGCTTGCCATTTTAAGAGTCGGCAAATGTGGAAGGGAAATGTTTGGGGTGCCCATTGCCCCTCATTTTTTAAAGTCGGCAAATGTGGAAATATTTTTCTGAATATAAATCTATATATGTATGTATAGTTTTGTAACTCTTGCTTAAGACGTCATAACGTATTTACCACCCTATAATTGTAGATGAGCCTTTGAATGGAAATCATGCATTAAACATTTTTTAGTTTTTAAAATATAAAATATGAATTTTATCCTAAAAAGTGCATGACATGATCATATATATCTCGATTATTTATTTGTCTTGTTAATATTATGTTTATATTGTTTCTTAATTATTCGATACAAAAATTTAAATTACACATTCTTCATAGGGCCGGCCCTGAGGTGAGGCCACTAAGGCGGTCGCCTCAGGCCCCCAATTTTGAATAAAATTTAGGGCCCCTAATTAGGGAAGTGTATCATGTCGTGTTATTTCATAATTACTTTAAAATTAGTTCAATTCATTTATTTTCATGTTGTTGTATGGTGTTATTTTGATTCGTGTCCGATTAATATTTAATGTGAAAACTTTTATTTTTAGTTAAAAATAACTTAGCAAGTGTATGAAGAGATTAAAATTTTTCCCATAAGTTGAATTTTATAAAATTTATTTCTACTAAATGAAATTATTCATAGAATGCTTGTTTTTAATTCAATTGCATTTTTCTAAATAAAAAAATTGTACCTTATTACTATATATTTTTTATTACATTGACTTTAAAATAGGTAACAAAAAAATACATATCTTAAATGAAAAAAAGATATAACCCTTAATTATTATTTTACATACTTTTTTTATTCAGTTAGATGAAATTAAATAAAAGATTAAAAAAATGTCATCGCATCCCTTAATGAACATTAAAATATATAACTAATAATTCATATTATTGAATCGTGTCATACTTAGATTCATGTTAAAAAATAGTCAACCCTAACTTACTAATTTTATATATTTTGAGTTGTGTCCAAAATTCTCATCCTTACCCCCTAATTAATTTTAGTTCTTATAGCATTGGTAAGTTAAAAAATAAAGATTCGATTCAACTAATTGAAGTTCAACTATTATATATATATATATATTATCTAAATTTTGTTAAATTGTAATGCAATAGAAGTAAATTTTTATTCTTTTTATTTTATCCAAACAATTTTTTTTTTAAGATAATGATACATGAAGATCCCAATTTAAAAAATTTTCCTTAGCCCCAAATAACTCAGGGCCGGCCCTGCTTCTTCACCAATTGAAACACATCTGAACCACTGTATTGCCGTACCTAAGGACCAGAAAATAACTTCTCCCTTCCCCTCCCCTACGTAAAGACAGCTCCAGCTATTATGCCTCGAATTCTCTTTCTCCCTCTCTCTCTCTTCCACAGCTACTAATCCATCCTAACCTCATCAGACTTACCAACGCAGAGCAGCAACAACGGCTGCCACCAGATTAATATCACTACGTAGTAGTATGGGAATATATATTGTATATATGGCATGATTGTATATATTAAGAATTAGACAATTTCCTTTTCTTCCTTGTGTATATTAGGAATTAGGCAATTTCTTTTTCTTTATATTTCCTTTTTCAGGTCTTAGGTTTAGGCAATATAAACCGCTGACCTCTTTGCAAATATATACAATTGAATATGTTTCATTCAGAAAACTTACAAATAGTTCTAAGCCTTTGGGAGTTGGTCTTTGTTCTTTTTCTTCTTCTTCATATATTACTCGTCTAAAAAAACTCAATAATTTGGCATTGTCATCGACAACGACTGTCATGATAAGGTGTGTATGCGAAGAAGAGAAGCCGTGGCTAAGCAAGAAGAAGAAACAGTCGGTGGTGGTGGTGAAGGCGTCTGTGGCCGCTTCAGAGAGTAGTAATGTCCTAAAAACTTCAAAGCCGCTGCACCAAACAAATGCAGGAGTAATAGATATGGCCTCTCTGCTTGCAAAGGTTGCTTTTACGGCGCTTCTGATCTTAATGGTGTGTTTGGTTGGAGGATTTGGAGAGGGATTTGGAAAGGGAAAGGGAAAAGGTGTGTGAAACTATGTGAAATTTAGGCATGTTTTATTCATATTTCACCTACCTTTTCCATTTCCCTTTCCAAATCTCTCCTCAAATCCCTCAACCAAACACAACATAAGGGTCGTTACTAAACCAAGGCCATGGAAATTACATCCCCAGATGCTCATTGAAAGGTTGCGTTTATTTATTTATTTTAATTTTTTAACACCACAATCGTACCTCATAATTTAAAATTTGTTAAAAGCCAAATATTTTGGATGTGTTTTCTATATAAAAATTCTATTTATTAATAATTTTCTGATCTGATTAAATATACTTGGACTGACCAGATATTAATTATTTGAGTAAATATGTATTAATTGTTTGATTATTAATAAGGCATAACTAATTAGTCTGTATTGTCTGAATCAGTCTATTTGCTCTTGTTTTTTGTTTTTAATTTTCCGTTTTACAAATATTTTTACTTTTTAATTACATCTAATTTAGGTGAATCTAAAAATAAAACAAAACTAAAATATGAAGAAATTTTTTTTTACTAAAAACACAAAAACACAAATGACAAAACAACTCAATAACTGTATTTGAGTTTTAAAACAAAATAAGATAAATGGAATTAACTGTACACACTGAGAAACTTGGGCATGTTTGATATTGTTTCTGTTTTTGGCTTTAGTTTTTTTTTTTTTTTTTTTTTTTTTTTGTATTTTAGAAGTAAAATAATTAAAAATTTGATAACACATTATTTTTATATTTTTTGTGTGAAGATTATTTTATCTTTAGTGTTCTTTAAAATGTAAGTTTTGTCGAAAAAAATTTCTAAAAAAGTTGGTCAAACATATTTTTTATTAGAAAATGATAGAGAAGCCCACTTCCTAAAGTTAGTGATGTGTAAAAGATATAATTAACCGATGATTACAAAAAATAAATGCAAGGGACAAGGCCCAGCTTCTTATGTTATAGACAACGATAGGGAACAAGATTTGAGCACGAAAACATGGTGTCTACATGATTGGTTCATTTCCATACAAGCACCAAGTACATTTCTTTTGTTGAAGTTTTTCTTTGTAAGAGATAAAAATGCACAAACATATGAATAATGTTAGGGACATTGACAAATATAAGCTAAATATACAAACTATAAGGTACAAAACTTAGATGTAGTTTCGTATTTTAACGTTGCAAACATTATTTCCAAGATACAATTATGTTTAAACATACCAAATACACATAGAATTATGTCTGTATTAATAAATTTGGAATACATTTGAAAGAAAGATGTCATTGTACAACATAATAATTTTCTTCTATTTCTTTGTAAAATGGGAGTAATTTTTTTTTTTAAATCAGCATGTAAAATAGGAGTACTACTGCCTATGAGATTGAATCAACTGACAGCGAATTATTACCTTGATATCATCAGAATTATTATATATCATTTGTCCATTTAAACTTACGAATTGTTATATATTGTGTAGGCTATTATTGACTGTTGATTCTTTACGTTGTTTGCTGTTGTGGAATGCTTGGTTCAATATTGTGTTTTGTGGAGGTGTATAATGAATGTAAGATGCATGAATTTAATTACTTATTTTCTCAAATTGAATTAGGAAGAAAATAATGTCTTTCTTTTGTCGTTTTCCTCTGTTTTTGATGTGCTTGTAATGTTAATTTCACAATGCAATTCCAGGTTGTTTCATGGTTCTAGAATCCTATTTCAGCTATTTCAATTCATTGTCCCAAAGTTCAGATCAAGGAGACGTGATAGGTATCCTCTCTCACATTTTTTTTTTTTTTTGACAAATTATTCAGTAGGTTCAAGACTTGGCCCGCAAAAATTACAGTAAGTATTGAATATAATAGTAATATTATTTAACAATATTATTAATGAATTAAAAAAAAAATTATATTGTCTCAATCGGATTTTTTATTTTTATTTTTTTAGAAGGGATATTGTCTTAATCAGATTAGTATAAGATTAAAAAAAAACAAATTCATCAAATCCCATTTGCAGATTTTTGTTGATTAATAATACCAAATAAGTGTTGGAATAGTGTAGAGGTGTTTTTGGTATTTTTCAGTTCTGCTATGGTGTCCTAATATTACTTATTTATATTTGAAGTTTTGCATCTCTCTATACTGTAACTCTTTTTAGATTAAAATAAATCATGGCGACAGTTGCTCTATTTTATGGTAAAATTTTTGTATTGTTATGTGGTTAACTTAATTTGTTATTTGATTTTTGTTTGTATTTCGTATCTCATCAATTTAAATTAAGTGTATTAATTCTTAACAATACGATGATATTGCAACCCCAAGCGGTTAGTCTAGTGGGTGCCACTTGAGACTTAGCAGTGTTTATTCTAGATCACAGTTTAACTCCCGTTAGGAGCACTCTGCTCTTTGGAGCCACGCTAGCGGGCTTTACCCGAGATTTGTTCGATCCACGTAATCCACGTGGAAGGGGCACTTTATGTGATTCTCGAATTAGTCGAGATACATGTAAATTGATCTGAACACTCGATCACTAAAAAAACAAATAATAAGACGATATGGCTATTATATTAAAAAAAAAATTGTTGTAAAATCACGTGGTAGGAAACAAAATGTGCCTAGTTTGCACAGACGAAAAACCACTTAAACCAGGGCCGGCCCTGAGGTGAGGCCATTAAGGCAGTCGCCTCGGGCCCCAATTTTGAACAAAATTTAGGGTCCCTAATTAGGGGAGTGTATCATGTCATGTTATTTTATAATTACTTTAATATTAGTTCAATTCATTTATTTTCATGTTGTTGCGTGGTGTTATTTTCATTCGTGTCTGATTGATATTTAATGTGAAAACTTTTATTTTTAGTTAAAAATAACTTAGCAAGTGTATGAAGAGATTAAAATTTTTCCCATAAGTTGAATTTTATAAAATTTATTTTTACTAAATGAAATTATTCATAGAATGTTTGATTTTAATTCAATTGCATTTTTCTAATTAAAAAAAATTGTACCTTACTACTATATATTTTTTATTAGATTGACTTTAAAATAGGTAACAAAAAAATACATATCTTAAATGAAAAAAAGATATAACCCTTAATTATTATTTTACATACTTTTTTTATTCAGTTAGATGAAATTAAATAAAAGATTAAAAAAATGTCATCGCATCCCTTAATGAACATTAAAATATATAACTAATAATTCATATTATTGAATCGTGTCATACTTAGATTCATGTTAAAAAATAGTCAACCCTAACTTACTAATTTTATATATTTTGAATTGTGTTGAAAATTCTCATCCTTACCCCCTAATTAATTTTTGTTCTTATAGCATTGGTAAGTTAAAAAATAAAGATTCGATTCAACTAATTGAGATTCAACTATTATATATATATATATATTTGTTATCTAAATTTTGTTAAATTGTAATGCAATAGAAGTAAATTTTTATCCTTTTTATTTTATCCAAACAATTTTTTTTTAAAATAATGATACATGAAGATCCCAATTTAAAAAATTTGCCTTAGCCCCTAATAACTCAGGGCCGGCCCTGCTTCTTCACCAATTGAAACACATCTGAACCACTATATAGCGGTACCTAAGGACCAGAAAATAACTTCTCCCTTCCCCTCCCCTACGTAAAGACAGCTCCAGCAATTATGCCTCGAATTCTCTCTCTCTCTAATATATATTGTATATATGGCATGATTGCGTATATTAGGAATTAGACAATTTCCTTTTCTTCTTTGTGTATATTAGGAATTAGGCAATTTCTTTTTCTTTATATTTCCTTTTTCAGGTCATAGGTTTAGGCAATATAAACCGCTGTCCTCTTTGCAAATATATACAATTGAATATATTTCATTCAGAAAACTTACAAATAGTTCTAAGCCTTTGGGTCTTGGTCTTTCTTCTTTTTCTTTTTCTTCATATATTACTCGTGTAAAAAAACTCAATAATTTGGCATTGTCATCGACAATGACTGTCATGATAAGGTGTGTATGCGAAGAAGAGAAGCCGTGGCTAAGCAAGAAGAAGAAACTGTCGGTGGTGATGGTGAAGGCGTCTGTGGCCGCTTCGGAGAGTAGTAATGTCCTAAAAACTTCAAAGCCGCCGCACCAAACAAATGCAGGAGTAATAGATATGGCCTCTCTGCTTGCAAAGGTTACTTTTACGGCGCTTCTGGTCTTAAGGGTCGTTACTAAACCAAGACCATGGAAATTGCATCCCCAGATGCTCATTAAAAGGGTGCGTTTATTTATTTATTTTAATTTTTTAACACCACAATTGTACCTCATAATTTAAAATTTGTTAAAAGCCAAATATTTTGGATGTGTTTTCTATATAAAAATTTTATTTATTAATAATTTTCTGATCTGATTAAATAAACTTGGACTGACCAGATATTAACTATTTGAGTAAATATGTATTAATTGTTTGATTATTAATAACGCATAACAAATTAGTCTGTATTGTCCGAATCAGTCTATTTGCTCTTGTTTTTGGTTTTTAATTTTCCGTTTTATAAATATTTTTATTTTTTAAATACATCTAACTTTGGTGAATCTAAAAATAAAACAAAACTAAAATATGAAGAAATTTTTTTTACTAAAAACATAAAAACACAAATAACAAAACAGCTCAATAACTGTATTTGAGTTTTAAAACAAAATAAGACAAATAGAATTAACTGTACACACTGAGAAACTTGGGCATGTTTGATATTGTTTTTGTTTTTGGCTTTAGTTTTTTTTGTATTTTAGAAGTAAAATAATTAAAATTTTGATAACACATTATTTTTATATTTTTTGTGTGAAGATTATTTTATCTTTTTAGTGTTCTTTAAAATGTAAGTTTTGTCGAAAAATTTTTCTAAAAAAGTTGGTCAAACATATTTTTTATTAGAAAATGATGGAGAAGCCCACTTCCTAAAGTTAGTGATGTGGAAAAGATAATTAACCGATGATTACAGAAAATAAATGCAAGGGACATGGCCCAGCTTCTTACGTTAAAGACAACGATAGGGAATGAGATTTGAGCACAAAAACATGGTGTCTACATGATTGGTTCATTTCCATACAAGCACCAAGTACATTTCTTTTGTTGAAGTTTTTCTTTGTAAGGGATAAAAATGCACAAACATATGAATAATGTTAGGGACATTGACAAATATAAGCTAAATATACAAACTATAAGGTACAAAACTTAGATGTAGTTCGTATTTTAACGTTGCAAACATTATTTCCAAGATACAATTATGTTTAAACATACCAAATACACATAGAACTATGTTTGTATTAATAAATTTGGAATACATTTGAAAGAAAGATATCATTGTACAACATAATAATTTTTTTCTATTTCTTTGTAAAATGGGAGTATTTTTTTTTTAATCAGCATGTAAAATGGGAGTACTACTGCCCATGAGATTGAATCAACTGACAGTGAATTATTACCTTGATATCATCAGAATTGTTATATATCATCTGCCCATTTAAACTCACTAATTGTTATATATTGTGCAGGTTATTATTGACTGTTGATTCTTTACGTTGTTCGCTGTTGTGGAATTGTTGGTTCAATATTGTGTTTGTGGAGGTGTATAATGAATGTAAGATGCATGAATTTAATTACTTATTTTCTCAAATTGAATTAGGAAGAAAATAATGTCTTTCTTTTGTCGTTTTCCTCTGTTTCTGATGTGCTTGTGATGTTAATTTCACAATGTAATTCCAGGGTTGTTTCATGGTTCTAGAATCCTATTTCAGCTATTTTAATTCATTGTCCCAAAGTTCAGATCAAGGAGACGTGATAGGTATCCTCTCTCTCCCTCTCTCACATTTTTTCTTTTTTTTTTTTTGTGGACAAATTCGCCAATAGTTCTTATATTTTGTTCCTTGTGTTATTTTGATCCCTATCATTTCAATTAGTTTGATTTTGACTTTTAATTTTAAATTTTGTGTCAATTTGATTCAATTAATAATGTTAATTTGAATTTTTTTTTTTTTAAAAAAGAAAGTCACTAAATTGGTTAAAGTCTTGTTGAATCAGTAAAGGTAAGGGTTAAATTAAATCTGATCAGGGAGGTACATACACAGTGCATGACATTATGGAGAATCTTAGTCATATTAGGCTGTGTCAATAAGGTGATAGTTAGTTGTATTGGATGTTGTAATGTTGGCTGATGGGTTTGGTCTGTTGTTGTTAATGTTTGGGTGTTTCTGGGTTTTGGAGGCATGGGGTTTTTTTGTCCATTTCTCTTGCTGCCAATTTAGTTGGGGTTGGTGAGATCTGCAATGATAATTTGTGCTTCCCTTCTCCTTTGTTGATGTAATATCTTAATCCTCTGTATGGTTATCTCATTAATAAATGTTTTTTTTTTGGTGATTTAAAAAATAAAAAAATAAATAAAAATTAAAAAAATCTCATTAAAACATGACATGTTATTTATGTGCATATTATATATATATATATATAAACCGTTGTATTCAATTGAATAAAATTGAGGCAAAATTATAAATTCAAAGTTAAAATCAAGCTACTTGAAATTATAGAAATTAAAATGATACAAAGATCAAAATATAAGGACTAACGATGTAATTTGTCCTCTTTTTTTTCCCCTTTATTCATTGCTATATGTATGTATGTATATATGAATAGTAGTAGTAGTAGTAGTAGTAGTAGTGTTGTTAGTGATAGAAAATGATTGAATCATTTGATGCAGATATGTTCCTCATAGGAACAGCAATGCTGATGTTTGGGATGGGGTTGCATGTCATGTTTATGGGTTCAAAATATCTCAAAGGAAAAGGTTCACAGCTCCCCCCTTCAAACTTCTTTGGACTTTTCTATCTCAAGGTGCCTCCCTCCACTTGTTTCCTACATTTACATCCCTCCAAATTGTATGCACCCAATTTCTGTTCTCATTTTTTTTTGGTCCTGACTCTCTTTCCTATGCTCTTTTTTTAATTTGATCATCTCGTCAAAATTTAAATTCAAAATTAAATTAAATTTTCTAAATCATTAAAAGATGAATTATATTAAATTCAAATTATAAATATATTATAGCATTACAAGAGTAGAATAAATTGAAACAAACAATATGAACAGAAGATCCAAAGTCACTATAGCAGTGTTTGGAAACTTGGTTTTGAGATTTTTTTTTTGTTTTTTTTCACTACAAGACAAATGTTTTACAAAATCAAAAAAATATATATATTTAAACAAAATATCACATCAAATTTCATAATCATTTCATTTTTTCTCTCACAAACATCTCATCTAACCACAAAAAAACCTAACTATTTTCCTAGATACAAAAAAAAATTTCTCCAATAATATCTTACAACTAAAAAAACCTACAAAAAAACACATTTCTCGAACACCTGCTATGAATAATGACTCAATAAAAGTAGGCTTCGGTCACAGTTTGTGCCGGTCAACCCGACCCTAAAATTTAAGGCTTAGGCTATGGACTTTGAGTAATCGATGTGCCAAACTTTCGCTGACCCATCTTAAATTCTTAAAGCCGAAGTCCTACCCATGATCTTAAAATTATGGGCTTGTAAGTTTCGCTAGGTTTGGCGCATATGAACCTAATTTGACACTAATTTTAATTAGAGTTTTCTTTATATATATATATATACACACACATTAAAACATATAAGAGTTTTAGGAATTAAATTTTTTAATGTTTAAAAGTAAAAATTTGACTACAAAAGATAATTAGAAATCAATTTCTATCGTTTTGAGAATAACTGCTAAAACGTCATTCCAAAATGTAAAAAAATAAGCTTTTTGCTACAAAATTTTAAAAATGTCACTAATAAATACACCTTTAGGGACAAAATATAACTTGGTCTCAAAAGGTTTATTTTTTTAGACAAAAAATTTGGTCCAAAAAACAACAAAAATATTTAGTTCTTAAAAAATAATTTTATCCCTAAATTTTGATCTCCGGAACTTTAATTTTTCGTAGTGATATATTTAAAATTCATTACACAAAAATTTATAATACAAAATTTTAAAGTGCATCACAACAATTAGAATATTAAACTTTATGTATTAAAATAAAATACAAAAAAGTAAGTCCATTAAGTTATTAAAGTGTACTCTCATGAAAGCTTAAACTGTGCTAACTAACAGTTAATTAATAATTATTAAAAAACTTTGATTTTGTTCTGTTTGTTGGACAATCTTTATTGTATTTAAGTAGATTAAATTCTATTGTGTACTAAACAACAACTAGAATATAAAGAAATAAAGGAAATAAAAGAAATTGTTTGATTACAAAAATCAAATTAGAAATAAAACAAAATAAATAAAAACAGATTTTGTTTTGTTACAAAAACAAAATTAAAATCTGATTTAAATAAATAAATAAAACAGAATAATAAATTAAACAACTTACTTGATTAATTTCTTTGAATAATTATTTGATCAAGTCCAGTATTTGACACTGTGTCCTTAAGATAGATTCGTCATCTCCTCGGTGCTTTCAGAATTTGGACGTCTATCTCTTAGGATAAAATGATCTACTGCAAACAATAGCAGCACTACAAATTGTTTATCTTACGAACACACAAAGTGTTTATACTATTTCTTACAAGAAAATAATGCAACAAAATGAAGAATGAATTTGCAGAGCTCTTAAGGACGAAAATAATGAATTTTCGGGATCACAAACATCAAATGAGGGTTTTCCTATTTATAGATGTAATGATGGCTGCAGATTTTGAATTAAACAGGTATGAACTTGTTGGTTTTGAATTCAAACAGATTTGAATCTGTTGGGTTTATAATTCAAACAGATAAAAAACGGGAAAAGCCCTGTTTGGATGTACAGTAAAACCGGACCAGTTTATTTTCGGTTTAATTTGAATTCTGGATTTTATTTTACCAAAAATAAAATTAAATTCAAATGTTTTTGGTCCAAAAAGATTAGTATTGGGCCGAACAAGGCCAACCCAACCACGCACACGCACCCAAGCCCAGGCCTAGCCTAGCCCACCCGATCGACGGAGCGGCGGCACGCGCGCGTGTGTGGTGGATTTTTGGGTCTAATGGGTCTATCCCATTTTGCCCATAACCTCTCTCTCTAAAACACTTGGGTACCCCTTGGGGCACACCCCAAGTACCAAACCCATGCCTTATAAACCCATTCAAAACTTCCCATTAAATCAATGTGGGACAAGCCTTATTCAATACATTCAAGGATTTTTCACCAAAACTCCATTTCCATGGAGCATACTCTGGCTTCAATTTTCCATTCACTCGGTAATGGTTTTGAGCAACCAAATATACCACGTGAATCACAACGCAGCATAGAACACGTTACTACTTTGACCCGTAAAAATTGATACACGGGGCCTACCTAAAAAAATAGACCAAACTTAGGAAAAAATTCTGGTTTTACTCAGAATTTTATAACCATTTCCAACAATCCCCCACATGAATGGAATTTGATAACAACGGAAATGCAACAATGTGCAGACTTTATCGAAAGAGTATAAGTCGAAAATATCTTGCATCAGGATAGGTAACTTTTGGCCTTGAACCTTCCCTAGTAATAACCTATCGGACTTACTGGCTAACCAATAGATGCAATGCCTTGAATTGTTCAGCCGTTTGTGTAAGCCAAGACAATAGATTTCACACAAAGTATCTTCTAACACATCTTGGTTCTCACTGTTGTGTTCATTTTTGCCTTGAACGCTCCTGGTTTTCATGAATGTTTCTAGAGAATTTAGCCTTTTCATTCTCATAGAACCGGCCCCAGTTCGACGCTCATATAGGTGATTCTTATTGTGAGTATCTCCTTATACTCGTCTTGATTTTATGCCTTAATCAAGATATAAGTAATCATTAAAAGCAAAGCTTATCCTTAGATCTGAGGAGTCCAAAGTAAGTACTGAATTGGAATCCATAGAAGTCAGGCTTCTAGTGGGACTGGGATTGA
>NW_021025427.1:54486-71413 GCF_004153795.1 Camellia sinensis
TGTCCAGCCAACAGTAGAAGTAGAAGAATTTCCCATAAAAGTGTTCAACCATTTGCAGCCTGCCCCCATCCATTGTAGGTAGGAACAGTCTTCTTGTCCGCACATATGTTGACAGTTGCTCAGTGTCAACCCACCACTCTTTGGGATTTCCAACCAAGTTAGCCTCAGACACCACAGCAGAAAGGTTGATGTCATTCACTCCGTCAGAGATGTAATCCAATTCTGTTACATTGGCCTGATTGGTGGTCTTCTTACTTGTACTTCCATGATCCTTCTTAGGGCGGCGGCAGTCAGAAGCTCGATGTCCAGTTTTGCCACAGTTATAGCATTTTCCTTTGAACTTCTTGTTGCCATTGTTGTCGCCTTGTTTAGGACCATCTCCAGTAAACATTCTCTTTTTGTTATGTGGTTTACAAACTTGTTCAACCACATTAGCCTTGGACTCAATGGAATTTTTTCCATTCCTCTTTTCATCCTTTCGGTTATCTTCCTCAATTCTCAGTCTTACAATAAGTTCATCCATGGTCATCTCTTTGCGTTTATGTTTTAAATAATTTTTGAAATCTTTCCAAGCCGGTGGTAACTTTTCCACTAAAGTAGCGACTTGGAAAGACTCGCTAAGAGACATACCTTCTGAATGAATATCATGCAAAATTATCTGAAAACTTTGAACTTGAGATATTACCGTTTGGGAGTCTACCATAACAAAGTCCAGAAATTTACCGACAACAAATTTCTTCGTGCCGGCATCTTCTGTCTTGTATTTCTTCTCCAAAGAATCCCACAATTCTTTTGCTGTTTTCAAAGGACTGTATACATTATATAGCATATTGTCAAGGCCATTGAGGATGTAGTTTCTGCACAGGAAATCTGAATGTTTCCAAGCATCTACAGCGGTAACAACTTGCCGATCACTTTCACCCTCTTTAAGTGCTGGAGCACCTTCATGGAGAAACCGGGCCAAATTAAGAGTTGTAAGATAGAACAGCATCTTCTGATGCCATCTCTTAAACTCGATACCGTTAAATTTTTCCTGTTTTTCTCCATGATTGATTGGTACATAAACATGGTTCTGGATAGGGACCGGTGTTAATGTAACAATAGGAGTACCACTACCAGATGCAGTTTCAGTTGCAGTAGCCATAATCTCTGATTACAAAAATCAGAAAAAATTAAAACACAAATTAATTTTCTAGTTACTAAAACCAAAAAATAAATTATAACACAAAATAATTTTATTTTCCTTGTTACTAAAACTAGAAAAATAAAATATCACAATAATTTTCTGTAATACAAATTAATATTCTGCAATTGTTAATGACACTAGTATATTACTACTAGTTGTCAAAGAAAAGAGACAGTATATTACTATTATCTGTCAAATAGCATAAACCACTATTTGTTTTTCCAACCAGAATATGTTTTATGAAATCACAGGAAATTAAATATAATGAAGATACCAAAAATAGTCTATCTTAAGATTGTTGGACAATCTTCATTATATTTAAGTAGATTAAATTCTGTTGTGTACTAAACAACAACTAGCATATAAAGAAATAAAGGAAATCAGAGAAATTGCTTGATTACAAAAATCAAACTACAAATAAAACAAAATAAATAAAAAGAGATTTTATTTTGTTACAAAAACAAAATTCAAATCTGATTTAAATAAATAAATAAAACAGAATAATAAATTAAACAACTTAATTAATTTCTTTGAATAATTATCTGATCAAGTCCAGTGTTTGACACTGTGTCCTTAAGACAGATTCATCCTCTCCACGGTGCTTTCAGAAATTGGATGTCTATCTCCCAGGATGAAATGATCTACTACAAACAATAGCAGCACTGCAAATTGTTTGCCTTACGAACACACTAAGTGTTATACTCTTTCTTTCAGAAAATAAATGCAGCAAAATGCAGAGATTTATAGCAGAGGATGGAGTACGAAAATTAGAGTAAAATCCAAATGGAAGGCTAGTCTATTTATAGATGTAAAGGTGGCTATTGGTTTTGAATTGAACAGGTATGAAACCTGTTGGTTTTGAATTCAAACAGATTTGAATCTGTTGGGTTTATAATTCAAACAGATAAAAAACGGGAAGGGCCCTGTTTGGATGTACAGTAAAACCGGACCAGCTTATTTCTGGTTTAATTTGAATTTTGGATTTTATTTTACCAAAAATAAAATTAAATTCAAATGTTTTTGGTCCAAAAAGATTAGTATTGGGCCAAACAAGCCCAGCCCAGCCCAACCCAACCGGACGTACGGCGGCGGCGCGCGCGCGTGTGTGGTGGATTTTTGGGTCCAATGGGTCTAGTCCATTTTGCCCATAACCTCTCCCTCTAAAACACTTGGGGTACCCCTTGGGGCACACCCCAAGTACCAAACCCATGCCTTATAAACCCATTCAAAACTTCCCATCAAATCACCGGACGTACGGCGGCGGCGCGCGCGCGTGTGTGGTGGATTTTTGGGTCCAATGGGTCTAGCCCATTTTGCCCATAACCTCTCCCTCTAAAACACTTGGGTACCCCTTGGGGCACACCCCAAGTACCAAACCCATGCCTTGTAAACCCATTCAAAATTTCCCATCAAATCAATGTGGGACAAGCCTTATTCAATACTTTTAAGGATTTTTCACCAAAACTCCATTTTCATGGAGCATACTTTGGATTCAATTTCCCATTCACTCGGTAATGGTTTTGAGCAACCAAATATACCACGTGAATCACAACACGGCATAGAACGCGTTACCACTTTGACCCGTGAAAATCGACGCACGGGGCCCACCTAAAAAAATAGACCAAACTTGGGAAAAAATTCTGGTTTTACCCAGAATTTTATAACCATTTCCAACAATGTTTTTGTTAGACACTTCCAAGGTGGGTAAAGATGAAGTTGTTAGGAAAAATATATGATTTTCTACAAGTAAATCAATCAATGGGAATAAAAATTAATGCGGAAAAATTAAATAAAATACAACACAAGAATTTTACGTGGTTCCCTCAATGTGAGGTACATCCACGGGATCAAAGTCCGATTCAATTATCAATCAAATAAGTTTCCAAACGATCACAAACGAGACACAAATGGTCTCACAAAATCACCCTTAGGTGAATTCCAAATAATCACAAATAAACAAGATGAAAGACCTCACCAAATAGTGAACCAAAATCTTCGAAACAAAGTTGAAGAAGATCCAAAATAGTGAACCAAATTAACCCACCAAATAATGATCAAACAAATTGATGCTCCACAAAACAAAGTCCATCAAATTGATTAGCCCCGAAATCAATTAGCCGCTGCACTGTGCTTCAGAAGACAACAAAGCCATATATATATATATATATATGGTTGAGTCTTGGATTTTTTTATATAAAATCCTAGTTGTTACCAAATTTAATATTCAATACCTATTAGGATTCCAAAAGTCAGATATAATATATAAAATATATTATACCCAAAGCAAACCAAATTAAATTTTTTTATCCAAAACCAACTGGGTCTCAAACTCCAATAAGGAGATATATCCCAACAATTCTCCCCCTATCGACTTAGGTGGAGACATCAACCATACCCGCCAAAGTTCGACACTTTAAATGTTTGTCCCTCGACAAAGTCTTAGTCAACTTATCCGAAATATTATCATCCGTGTGAACCTTTTCGAGTTACAACAATTTCGAATCTAACACATCACAAATCCAATGGTATCTCACATCAATGTGTTTCAATCTCGAATGAAAAGTAGAATTTTTACTCAAATGAATAGAACTTTGATTATCACAATAAAGCACATACTTTTCTTGCTTCAAACCCAACTCTTGCAAAAATTTCTTCAACCATAACTCTTCTTTGCAAGCTTCCGTAATGGCAATAAATTCAGCTTCGGTAGTTGAGAGAGCAACACATTTTTGTAATTTAGATTGCCATGCCACAGCTCCCCCTTGAAATGTCATCAAATACCCCGAAATAGATTTCCTAGAATCAACATCACCGGCCATGTCAAAATCCGTGAACCCATCAAGCAGTGGCTTACCATCCCCAAAACACAAACACACCTTCGAAGTCCCTCGAAGATATCTTAAAATCCATTTTACCGCTGCCCAATGTTCTTTACCTAGATTAGAGAGAAAACGACTCACCACACCAACGATGTGAGCAATGTCCGGCCTTGTACAAACCATGGCGTACATCAAAGAACCAACTGCTGAAGAATAAGGAATTTTCAACATCTCTTATTTGTCTTTCTCACTTGTAGGACATTGATTCGAACTAAGCTTGAAGTGACCCGCAAGTGGACAACCAACCGGTTTTGCTTTATTCATGTTGAACCTCTCAAGAACTTTCTCAATGTAGCTTTCTTGAGACAACCAAATTAGCCTCTTTTTGCAATCACGAACAATTTTCATACCAAGTATTTGCATTGCCGATCCCAAATCTTTCATAGTAAAAGATTTACTCAACTCTAACTACAACTTGTTAATCATGGTAGAATTTTAACACACAATTAACATGTCATCAACATAAAGCAAAACAATAATAAATTTACCATTCGAGAAATTTTCACAAACACATAATGGTCCAAAGTGGTTTTAGAAAAACCATTATTCATCATGAAAGAGTCAAATTTTTTTGTACCATTGCCGCGGGGTTTGCTTGAGGCCATACAAACTTTTCTTCAATTTGCAAACAAATTTCTTTTTCCCTTTTTCCACAAAACCTTCTGGTTGCTCCATGTAAATTTCTTCTTCAAGATCACCGTGAAGAAATGCGGTCTTCACATCAAGTTGCTCAACTTTAAGGTTCATACTTGCAGCCATGACAAGTACAACCCGAATAGAAGACATCTTCATAACCGGCGAGAAAATCTCATCAAAGTCAATACCTTTCTTTTGCCCAAAGCCTTTCACAACAAAATGTGCTTTGTACCTCAGATTCTTACTATCATTCTTCAATTTGAAAACCCACTTATTTTTCAGAATTTCCCCCCCTTAAGCAACTTCACTAAATCATAAGTGTGATTTTCAAGTAAGGAATTCATCTCCTCTTCCATTGCCTTTTTCCAACCATCTTTCTTTGTATGCTCAATTGCTTCTTGGTAGCTCTCAGGCTTCCCTTGATCGGAAATCAACATAAATTCATTGGGAGGATACTTTCTTGAAGGTTGTCTGTCCCTTGTAGATTTTCTCAACTCAAGTTATGGTGGCGGTTCTTGAGTTGGATGCTCTTCCTCAATTTTTGGCTTAAGTTCATTAGGATTAGTATCATCCTCTGTATCTTCAGTAGGTGGTTGCACATTTCCCTCTAAATGTTGAAAAGTTTACAGACTTTAAAAAGGGAAATTGAAAAGAATCCAGATTGATGGTTCAGAGTTGATGATTCTGGGTTTAGTTTTCCCTCTAAATTTTCCTATATTTTCTTAAAAACAGAACAGAGTTTATGATTCTTGATTTCTGGTTCTACTATTTGATGGGTGTAGACACCCCATTTTTGACCGTTCTCAAGACTTGGACGTCATCGCTTGAACACTCGGTGATCATCCATGTTCGTGTTTGGCTTGAGTTCCCGGAGGTCTCGGCCACATGCCCTACCTCAGGATCTCTCGACTCGACTGTTTTGTGCTTGGTTTTGCACCAAACACTTGTGTTTTGCCTTTGAGGGGCAGGGAATGGCTTGTTGGCCATCCCCATACTCCCCCGGCCATGGCTTGTGGCCACCGGCTGTGTTTTGTTTCCATCGGCCAAATGTTTGGCCGACCGGCACTCTAGATGGTCGACCGGCCATCTATTTTGGTCAAATTGCATTTTTGGCTGGCCGACCACTATGTATCTGCTTTTGCAGATATTTTTATGCCAGCTGTGCTAGTTGGCATACACTTTGCTCCCCTCCATACACGTGTATGGAGGGATCTCCCTCTTGACTAGCTTACTTGAGAAGCTTTGCAAGAGTGAGCTCTATAAGAAGGAGCCTCTTCTCCCTCCATTAGGGTTGACAAAAAAAGCTCCAGAGCTCTGAGTTTTAGGGTTAGGGTTTACATATACTCTATCTCTATATCTCTTCCTCCTTTTGGTGTATTAGTGTGTGTTTGTTCTTACTATTGCACACAAACACCTACCATTACACCTTTCCTTAGTTGCTGAGGCATTAGAGGGTTGATCTTGAACTTTTTAAGCTAGTTTTGATCCAAGAAGAGGTCTGATCTTGTGATCTTGGAAGTGTTCTTCAAGAGTGAGTGTTCTTTCCCTTTATTTCCCATTTTTGCATAGCTTTTTTGACTACCTTACACCTGTTTTCGAGCTTAGCTTATAACATATAAAAGTCTTGTTTTTGCTTGCTCTAAATATTTGTTTAAGAGTGTTTTGTTGTTTGGGGTTATTTGACCCCTCTTAGGCCTTGTTTGGCTCTATTTTTGTGCTATTTTGGTGAGCTCCAGGACCACTTTGTTTGGGCCTCCTTACCACTGAAATCTTGAGGGATTTCAGTGGTGAGGATGGTGCCTTAAGGTCCTAAGAAGGAGAGGGCCACCTCATCTCCTTGTTGTCCTTGAAAAGGTCCATTTTTACCTCATGTGTGAGCACCTAGTTTAGGTTTATGTTGACCATGCATTAACTATTATTTGGTGGTATTTTGCCATGTATTACCTCTTTTCATGTTGGTTTAGACACACCTTGCATGCCTTGCATACATGTCTTGTAATGCCATGATTTGCCTTAACATGTACATAGCATTTAGACTACCATGCTCATGTGTTTTGGCCTAGCTTTGTGAAGCTTTTATGCTTGTTTTAATGTGCTTGAAGTCTGTTTTTGGTCATTTGGGTCATCCATGCTTTACTTTGTATAGCTACCATGTAATCCCTCTTGTAGGCCTTAAGTACCGGACCCTCTAACATGCTATTCTTGCATCATTTCAATGGCTTAGAACCACTTATAGCATCATTTTAGTCCTCATGGCATGCTTGTATGCTTGCATTTGATGTCCCT
Organism: Camellia sinensis; assembly: GCF_004153795.1. NCBI lineage: Eukaryota > Viridiplantae > Streptophyta > Magnoliopsida > Ericales > Theaceae > Camellia > Camellia sinensis. The sequence continues at coordinate 61,474 of NW_021025427.1, forward strand.
TTAATTCTTTATAAGGTTGTCATCTTATGCTCCATGTTTGGCCTCTTTTGTATGCTTGCATGTTCAAACCATTTAGACGCCATCTAGGTGTGTCTTTGGTCTTGTTTAGACCTGCTCTGGGGTTGTTTGGAGTCCCCTTGGCCTTTTGAGGCTTGGTTGGCATGGCTATGGTTTGAGCCCTTCGGTTGGCCTCAAGCTTTGGGCTTGTTAGCATGCTTTGATTCCTTGGTTTAGGTTGGTTTGGCACCATCCTCATGTGATTTTCAGAGCTTATATTGCTTGCCATATACCCAAGTTTAGCCTCTTTTAAGTGTGCTTAGAAGTTGCTCTTTGATGCCTAAGTGATGGACCATGTTTGCATGCATGCTTGTATGTGCATTTGGCCCTCATTTCCTTAGCATTGGCCACTGTTTTGGGCCTAGTTGAGGGCTGCCCAAATTGGTTTAAGTCCACCCTTTATGTGTTGGCGCATGCTTACCATGTGTGTTGTTGCATGTTTAGGTTGTTTAACATGTTGCTACATGTTTACCCCATGTGTTGTTGCATGATTGAATGAAGTCACATGCTTGCTTGCATGCTTGACCATCCACATTGCATCTCACATACTTGTCATTAGCATGATTGTCGCATGTCTTATATGCTTGTTTGCATTGTCATGTTGCATACTTAGTTCGCATGCCTAGGTTGCATTGCATTGGCATGCATGCTTTGCCTCTTGAATTGAGTATGATAGAGGTTGAGCCTCACTTGTTTGTTTGATGTGCATCCTATTTGAAATCAAAGTGCATACTTGGTTTCTTGGGCCATCACGCATTGAAATGCGCGATTGGTGGTCCGAGAATCGAGAACCATGTCCCTTTGAGTCACAAACATGATAAGGGATGTGTTGGTGCACACATTTGCTTGGAATGCATTGCCATGCCTTGTTTTGCCCTCTGCTGCTGTCAAAACAGGTTGTGTAGAGAGTTTTGGCCGGCCGACTACATACAGTGCCGACCGACCAACAATTTGTGGCCGATCTCTCCACAGGTGGTCGATGACCATTCCCCATGGCTGGTGACCATTCCTCATGGCCAGTGGTGTTCCACAGCACCTAGAGAAGCAACCTTGGAGTTTGTGCAATTTTCATAGGTGCCAAACAGTAAAAACAGAGGCAACTTGTGCATGGCAGTGGACTTCCGAACGGAACCGAGTATGCATTGCATTGGGCCCTCTTCCCGAGGCTGTTTACTGTTTTATTAGATTAGTTAATTTGCTTAACTAGTCAATTGTCTGTAATATTTAATTAGCTTGTAGGTTAGTTAAATCTGTATTATTCTTTTGGTTCCTTCGAGCGAGGGCGAATTTGTAATAAGTGTGGGGGTTTTCCAACCCCCACTTCTTTCTCCCTTTTACTTACGTGCTTTGATGGTTAGTATTGGGGCATACTTAATTTAGCATACCTTATGCTATGCATGCGTGCATCATTCATCAGTATTGCATGCACCGGGCTCGGCGCATCATGCTAACTGCATAAGTATTTCAAATCTAACTTAATACGTGCATCAAATGGTTGCATTTCACATGCCATCCTAGGATTAGCCGAGCCTATCCTAATTGCATTCTGTATGCGTTGCATTAGGCACTTAACATAGACTTGGATCATACATTGATTGCTAACTAGTTTATTGTTTTGGCACGGAGTACTAGGTGAGCATTTATGCTTTAGCATCTCGCATGAGTGTGAATGTTAACATGACAGAATGCTTACCATGAGGCTAGTTGCTTATTTGATATAATTGCTTGAGTGCCTGTGGGTGAAGGTTGGATTGTTTGAATTGGGATAATTCATTGAAATCCGTATTTTAGCCTACTCGCGAGTAGCAAAATTCAAACCATTTTCCAAACAAACGGAAATGCAATGCTTTGTTCCGACTTAGGTAATTTAGTCTATACTTGTTTTGCTGTGCGCATAACATAGTAATTCTAGGCTAACAACCGGAATAGGAACACATAGTGCTTTCAAAACAAGATATCACGGTTAGTAGAGGCCGATCTTTGATCGGGCGAGAGGTGGTGCTCATAGCTGACCTTCCCCAATCGTACCCAAGTTCCCGAGCCGAGGCAACTTTGGTGATGACGGACACGTGGCCTTTGGTACCGAGTCAGGGTTTCCTAAATTTCTCAAAAATAAAATATTTAGATGGCGACTCTGTATCTGGCAAAGCAGTCCATGTTTGGCACTTCTTTTCTAAAAAAATTTGTTTTTCTTAAAACAATTTGCCGGATTTGGACTCTTTGGTTCATATTAAGAACCGTGACAATTTGAGAGTCCGAACTGTAGTAGACCCACAAATGAACAGAACGAGACTCATCTTCCCGGGGTGTTCGGGACGTCTACAATGGGTTTTATTTATTTTTCTCTAGACATTTCTTATTGCTCAATCTCTGAGAGAGAAAGAGCTAAAAAAGAAAGACAAGAAGAAGAAAGGTTGCCCTCAAATGAAAAGACCATCTCCACCTTATATCCTATGGTGCAAAGATCAATGGAATGAGGTAATAATATACATAAAAGATGTAAAGATCAAAAATCTGAAAGAGGAGTTAGCAAGAAAGGCCATGGATGGACAGAGAATGATAGAAGAGAGACAAAGTCTAACAATGCAGGTGAAGCATCTAGAAGAGTAGATGGAAAATAAAAACCAAGACATTGATCACTTGAGACAAGAAGAAGAGGGTCTGCAAGAGAGAATTTCCAAGTTAGAGAAGACATTAGTTGAGCAAGAGGAGGAGTCATTTACTCTCCAGAAGCAAGTTGAGGATGTCGTGAATGAAGCGTCCGCTCAAATTATGGCCTTAACGACGCAGGTTAACAATCTGCAACAGAAGTTGGATTCCACTCACTCCGTGAAAAGCCAATTGGTGTTGCAGATTAAAAGAGGTAAACAAGAATCTTCAGAAAGCTTGACTCAAGTGGAGAATAAGAATTCCAAGCTAGCAAACAAGGTTGCGGATCAGCAAAGAATGCTAAAAGAACAGGAGGATGCTTTCAATGAATTGAGAGAAGAGCACAAACGACTCGAAGTTTTGTTTCAAGAATGCAAGGCAAACCTTGAAGTTGCTGAAAGGAAGATTGAAGAAATGGAAGAAGAGTTGCAAACGAGTATTGAATCGAAAGACAGGAAAGTTGATGAATTCGAAGAAACAATCGAAGACTTGAAAAGAGATCTGGAAATGAAAGGAGATGAAGTGAGCTTGCTGATTGAGAATCTCAGCATGATTGAGGAAGACTACGGGCACTTTGAGAGCCGTGTTTATGAAATCCTGAACGAGTTTCAAGTTGCAAAGAACAAGGTCAATGAGACAAATACCGAGAAACAACAACTAAAGGATGAGCTCAGTGTCTTGATCGAGCAACTGCGAGATAAGATAGAAAAGGAATTGGTCTTAAGAGAAAGGGTTAGAGAATTGGAAGCAAAGTTGCACAATACTGAGGATGAGAAGTAGTAGAATTCGATCAAAAAATTAGTAAAATGCTTGAAGAGAAGATGGGGGAATTGGAGAAGACGATGAGTGAAAAGGAGGAGGGGATATTGGGGCTCGGGGAAGAGAAGAGGGAGGCGATAAGACAACTGTGTATATGGATCGATTATCACCGGAGTCGATGCAAAGATCAAAGGTATTATTTGGTAAAAGGCCAATAGCAACTTGAGTGTTCTAAATTTTAATTCTTTTATTTTTGCATTTATGTCTATTATTATGGTTTTTGTAGTTGATTGTGACATTTGATTGGTTTATTTTGTTGGTGGAACTTTTACCAGTTTAGATTTTGTATAGGGAATTAGTGCTGTTTTTGTGTACTTTTTTTTGTTGTCAGTTATGTCTAAAAGAGTTTTAAGAATGACGATGAATGCAATCTAAACTTTTAGACAAAACTGACAACAAAAAAAAAATACACAAAAACAACACTAATTCCCTATACAAAATCTAAACTGGTAAAAGTTCCACCAACAAAATAAACCAATCAAATGTCACAATCAACTACAAAAACCATAATAATAGACATAAATACAAAAATAAAAGAATAAAAATTTAGAACACTCAAGTTGCTATTGGCCTTCTACCAAATAATACCTTTGAGAGCATTTTCTTGAGATATTTGCATCGACTCCGGTGATAATTGATCACTATAAACAGTTGTCTTATCACCTCCCTCATCTCTTCCCCGAGCCCCAATATCACCTCTTCCTTTTCACTAATCGTCTTCTTCAATTCCCCTATCTTCTCTTCAAGCATTTTACTAATTTTTTGATCAAATTCTACTGCTTCTCATTCTCAGTGTTGTGCAACTTTGCTTCCAATTCTCTAACCCTTTCTCTCAAGACCAACTCCTTTTATTTCTTATCTCCCAGTTGCTCGATCAGGACACTGAGCTCATTCTTTAGTTGTTGTTTCTTGGTATTTGTCTCATTGACTATGTTCTTTGCAACTTGAAACTCGTTCAGGATTTCATAAACACGGCTCTCAAAGTGCCCGTAGTCTTCCTCAATCGTGCTGAGATTCTCAATCAGCAAGCCCACTTCATCTTCTTTTATTTCCAGATATGTTTTCAAGTCTTCGATTGTTTCTTCCAATTCATCAACTTTCTTATGTTTCGATTCAATACTTTTTTGCAACTCTTCTTCCATTTCTTCAATCTTCCTTTCAGCGACTTCAAGGTTTGCCTTGCATTCTTGAAACAAAACTTTGAGTCATTTGTGCTCTTCTCTCAATTCATTGAAAGCATTCTCCTATTTTTTTAGCATTCTTTGCTGATCCGCAACCTTGTTTGCTAGCTCGAAATTCTTATTCTTCACTTGAGTTAAGCTTTCTGAAGATTCTTGTTTACCTCTCTCAATCTGCAACACCAATTGGCTTTTCACGGAGTGAGTGAAATCCAATTCCTGTTGCAGATTGTTAACCTGCGTCGTTAAGGCCATAATTTGAGCAGACGCTTTATTCCCGACATCCTCAACTTGCTTTTGGAGAGTAAATGACTCCTCCTCTTGCTCAACTAATGTCTTCTCCAACTTGGAAATTCTCTCCTGCAGACCCTCTTTTTCTTGTCTCAAGTGATCAATGTCTTGGTTTTTATTTTCCATCTACTCTTTTAGATGCTTCACCTGCATTGTTAGACTTTGTCTCTCTTCCATCATTCTCTGTCCATCCATGGCCTTTCTTGCTAACTCCTCTTTCAGATTTTTGATCTTTACATCTTTTATGTATATTATTACCTCATTCTATTGATCTTTGCACCATAGGACATAAGGTGGAGATGGTCTTTTCATTTGAGGGCAGCCTTTCTTCTTCTTGTCTTTCTTTTTTAGCTCTTTCTCTCTCAGAGATTGAACAATAAGGAATGTCTAGAGAAAAAAAAAATAAAACCCATCAAATAGTAGAACCAGAAATCAAGAATCATAAACTCTGTTCTGTTTTTGAGAAAATATAGGAAAATTTAGAGGGAAAACTAAACCAAGAATCATCACCTCTGAACCATCAATCTGGGTTCTTTTCAATTTCCCTTTTTAAACTCTGTAAACTTTTCAACATTTCTTCAACAACCAAACAACGTTTAAAAAATTAGGGAAATAGAAATCAAGAATCATCAACTCTGTTCAATTTCTGAGAAAAAGTAGGAAAATTCCCATTTCTAAAGTTCCTTCATTTCCCCTACATTTTCTCAGCAACCAAACATTGTATTGAAGTGAGGGACAAAAAAAAGGAAATCAAGAAAAACGAACCATGGTGGGTTTGAACTCTTTTATTTTCTGCAACTTCTTGAACTCCGTCTGAAGCTTTTCTTGCTCTTTCCCCATTGTTTCAAGCTTCTCCTCCTTCATCTTCAAAGTCTCCTCTCGTGCCTTCAATAGCTCTTCAGTTTGCTCCTTCTCAATCCTCAACTGTTGAAGCTTTTCTTGCATTTCTTGCAACTCTTTCTCAAAAGATTGATTTTGTTGTTGTTGTTATTTCGCTTTTGTCCCTGCTTTCTTAGTTTTCTTGGTGGATTGAGGCTGTAAGAGGCTCTCATGGTTTTCTTTCCTAGCAGAGTCTTACAATGGCGGCATAATCGGAGTCGGAAAGGGTTGGGAGCTCATTGAGGCCAAAATGTTGGCCTCATTTGATGATGGGTTTGTTTGCTTCAATGCCTTTCTGGACCTCCCTTTCTTTGTAGGGATTGGTTCAGCTGCAATGGTTGCTATGAGAGAGAGAGAGAGAGAGAGAGATAGAGAAAGAGAGAGGTTTAGTTTTGAAAAAACGCACATGAAATCGTAATTGTACAAAGTAAAATTTGACTAATACAATACAAATAAATATAATTTGACTAATATAATACAAATAAATATATATTCAAAAAAATTGTATAAAGTTACGTAACTGCATTGTGGGCCTAGTAATTGAAAATAAATAATTTACCAAAATGATTGTTAATGATTATAACATTGTAAAAACCCATATTTAAATTATTCTTAAAAGAAAATAAATAGATTAATTAATTAATTAATGTTATTCAGAACCTACCTAAAATATAGAATAGTGAAAAAAAAAATTAGTTTTAAATTAACCCAATTCTATCACTAACAAAGACCTTATTAAGAATAATAAGGTATTGATGTTCAATAATTATTGTTATAAATTATTATCAAAAAAAAGAATATACAGGAGAATCAGATTCGGTGGCAAGGGTATGCCACATGCTAACTTGCATGTTGGCTTGGTGAATTCCACCAAATAATGGCTTTTGGGTAGAGTGAAGTTTATGGCAGGGAACAACATCATGGAGAGAGAGAGAGAGAGAGAGAGATCTGCCTATATATATCATAGGTACACTTAGTTCATGGACACATACAAACAAAAGAATGAGTATATACGGGTGAGGAGAGATTCAGTAAAAGGAAAAGAAGAGGGGAAGGTTAAGGAAGCAAAATTTTTCTACCACTTCATCACTTATTTGAATCCTACTATTCAGTAAGAAAACCCTCTCAACCCTCTCAATTCTTTTTATTAGTGAAGTTTTCAGATTATGTCCTTGTGATCAAAATGACTACTCATAAATAGAAATTATATATATATGCGTAGGAATTTTGTGATGTGTATATCAAGTGTTTGAAGATGTTGATAGTCTTAAAATCATCTTATTATTGTAAAGAAATAAGCTTGCATGTGTAGTTTATGCATTTAAAGAGAAGATTGAAAATAATTAATCTGTTTTGAATCTGCCAGAATGTTGTCCGAATTTTTAGACAATTTTATACTCAAAATTTTGAGATGATTTCTGCTACAAAGTTGTTGATAATGATGTCTAGTTCATCCACAAATTTTGGCAGCAATTTTTGAGCTTTCTACGAATTTATACAAATATTTTTACTAAATCTGAAACTGGGTTGAGAATAATCTGTTTTGAATCTGTCAACATGTTTTCCCGAATTTTTAGACAATTTTATACTCAAAATTTCGAGATGATTTATTCTACAAAGTTGTTGATAATGATATCTAGTTTATCCAGGAAATTTGGCAACAATTTTTGAGCTTTCTATGAATTTATAAAAATATTTTTACTAAATCTGAAACTGTGTTGAGAATAATCTGTTTTGAATCTGCCAGCATGTTTGCCCAAATTTTTAGACAATTTTATACTCAAAATTTCGAGATTATTTCTTCTACAAAGTTGTTGATAATGATGTTTAGTTCATCCAGGAATTTTGGAAACAATTTTTGAACTTTCTACGAATTTATACAAAATTTTAACTAAATCTGAAACTGTGAGACAGATTTTACTATGTATTTGAAAATTTATTTAAAATTCTATACTAAGCCAAATCTGGTAATTTCTAACTAAAAGATGAAATTTGAGAAGTCTAGTTTCATAATAAATTTTTAGATTATGGATTTGATCTATAAATTTAAGTATGGAATTAATGTAAGGAAATGTGACGAATTTGTGTCAAAAAAAAAAATTGCTGGGAATTTTACAGGATTATTTACACCTTATTTTTCTGAAATTCTTTCTGAAAAGTGACCTAAACATCCCTATTGAGTATTCTGTTCAATTGCACGAATTTTAGAATTGTGTAAATAATTTTTTTATAAATTTTAATACCGGGTATTCAGGGTGAGCCCTGGTTTTTAATAACTTTTAAGTAAATTGTGTCGCGAAGCCCTAAGTTGGTACAGGGATTATTTGAACCCTTATCGGTATTTAGTTTTGGAATAAAGGTGGATGTGCAGGTGGCACGCAGGGAAGTTACGTACCCCTGGTAGATCGTTCCCTTGGGGCAGACCACGGATGTCACAACTTGGGTATATAACTTCGGGCGTGGGCATCTTTGGTAGTTCTTGAATATTTGACCAAGGGGGGTTTCCAAATTAACCGTGGCCATGACTTAGTGGTTGGTAAGTTAAACCTCTTTGGCGAGATTTCAAAGATCACCTAAGTTATTAAAATTATTTGAGGTATTTTAACGGTTGTAATTTATGTTTACGATTATATTATTATCTCGTGTTTATAATCTCATTATTTTCTCTCAGAAAGAATGGTAGGTTGGTTATGTTTTCTTACTGTGTTGCAAAACTCATGGCATATATTTTGTTGCCCTGGCGTTTCATGCCAGATTATGTCGAAAGAGGGGACTGAGGCTGAAATTGGAGCTGCTGCTAATATCGAACCTTGGCTAACTTAGAGTCAAGATTTTATCAAAACAAAATCCTGTTATTTCTTATATTAGTGTTTAACTATGTTGTGATGTTGTGTGTGAACTTGTAGTTTTATTTTGTTGTTGGACTTTGACTATGTAAGAATTTAAAATTTCCTAATTAGTAGTTAAAATTTTATCTAGCAAGTTATTGTTATTTAAATCTTATGACGTTTCAAAAAAAAATTTGGGGCATCACAGTTTGGTATCAGAGCCTAGGTTTGAACCTTTGGGCCATGGGTAGTAGTTTATTATTTTTACATTTAAGAAAACCTTACGTTAATTTGTAATTTTCGGTGACTTGACTAAGTTAGAACCTTTTTATTTGTAGGATGCCAGGGTCATCAGACATTAACTCTAACGAGGAAAATTCGGTGGAAAACTATGACATAGAATCTGACCCAAGTGAAGAAGTGGAGATGCCAATAGAAGACTATGAATCTAAGCCTGAGCTTGACCTTGAACCTGATCCTGAACTTGAGCCTGAACCTGAGTCTGAAGAAGTTGTACCAATATACAACCCCCCGGAGGTTATTGTGAGGTTGGGGCATGCATGATTTCAATTTTCAACTTACTAAGTTAGGTTTTATTTTAATATTATCGCTTAGTGAAAAGGAGTGTTGTGTTACACAATGATTCATCCTCATTTCAACTCACTAGTTCAAGTTTCGCCTTGTTATTTTAAAAGGATTAATGGGCTTGGTAGCTTGAGGCTTTCATATGTTCTTTTTTATGGTTTTTACTTTTATGTTTTTGCCACTCAAATTTTGACCTTTGGCCGAGTTTTGATTTAGTTTTAGTTATTACCTAATCGGAATTTTTTTAATACATTTCTTCTCAAATCGACTAGTGTTGAATTCACCCATGGGAAGGCAACAAACCAAGTCAAGAATAGCAGCTACCATGGTTGACAATTGGTTGGCAAGAAATGTGGACAAGCCACCATTGTTGACACTTGAGGAGAAGCCATCATAGGGGTAGGTGGTGAGCAATCACACCTCTCCTCCAATGTGTATAAATGGAGGTTGAGAGGAGAGCTGAAAATGTGAGAACCAAGAACAACAAAGAGTGAGAGATGTGAGGCCGAGAGAAAGTCTCTCTCCGTGTGAGCGAGGGAGATGGGAGAGTGGCTAAGTGAGGAGAGTGTAAGCTGCTCCTCTATTGTAATCTTTCTGTAATCGCTCCACTGTTATAGTGATAACCGGTTACTCTCCCGTGGACGTAGGCTTTAA
>NW_021025427.1:76535-104488 GCF_004153795.1 Camellia sinensis
CCATTGAGCCGTGCTTATATGCACATCAAACAAACCATACTCAGATACGTTAATAACTCACATCAAAAGTACAGTTTCACAAAATTCATTGCAGACAGGATCGTCCAAAACGGGTCAACCTATAACAGACTATGTACAGACATGCACTGGGTCCTTGCCAACAAGACAAAACATAGGTACATAGTAAAAGGGCAAGGATGGTCTCATGCGTGAGGGACAAGGCTGACTCTCCCAAAACTCGTGTTGTTCCTAGCAGGCTTCACTGGGGCTGGGTTTGGACTTCCCTTGGCTCACCTACAAATACATGAATGAGCGTGAGCGATAGCCCAGTGAATAATATCAAATATAACAGTTACATAACAATATGTAGATCAACATGCTCCAAACGGCCTTGGGCTCAATTCATACTTCTGTTTAACAGCAAAATATATATAACTATACGAAATGCAAGTCAAGTAACTGTAGTTCCAAACATTCTGGCCTTTGGCCCATTCATTCATGTCAAACTTTTGTCCACAATCCCAATTAACAACTCATAATATTTATAGGGGAATAACAATTGGACATTGACAAGTTTTCAAATATTGATATTACTCACAGTGATCGGCTTGTGGATGCGCCCTGGAGCTTGACCCTAAGAGCTTCAATACTCAAGCTCTAGCCAAATCTTGAGCTAGATCTTCGAATTCCCAAGTCTTGAGCCCAAATTACACAAATCTCTCCCTTTTTCTCTCCATGGCCGGCCTCTCTCTCCCTCTCAATTGTCTAACTCAGATTTTGAGTTTTAAGAGAGCTAAAGGGGAGTGCAATGCAAATATACAACAAGCCCCACTAACAAATATTTTAATATAAAATAATGGGGTGCTTAATTTATCAATTTAATCAGTTTAAATTGGCCAGAATTAAATTTCAATTAAATTTCACCGTAGGCCCTAAAAATTATGCCAACCACAATGGCGTAGTCAATTTCGGGTTCCGTGGCCGATAAGGCCCTCAATTAAATTTCCAAAACAGACTACTCAAACAGATATTCCTACGATGAACAGATAAAATTTCAAACCACATATTTTCACATAGTGGAACACAAAATCATATCAAAATACATAACCACATCATGTTAAGGACTAATTAACATACTACGGAACAGGGGTGTCACAGGCTCTTTTGTATATGCCAGACTTCATCCCCTAGGAGGTTGTGCTTGGAAAGCTGAGAGTTTGGTGGGTACCTATATCAGACCTGTCCAGATTCTAAGATAAAATAGTCCCTGGGTATATCAATTAGGCCCCTTCCCGGATGGTTTCATCGATAGGGTGGGTGACCTTTTTGACTTTTGGAGCCTTCAGTGTATCATGCCCGACCCAAGCAGAATTGTGAGGAGAGATGGGTTAGTGGACTTCAGAGATTGGAGGACCTATCGGGAGGAGCCGGTGCTGCTGCTAGGGCATCGTGTGTACGAAATTGCTATCTTCATGAGGGTGCTGTGGCAATTCATGGGGCTTTTCCAAGCCACATGGGAGCCGGAAGCCCTTGTGTGGAGAGACTTTCCTTGGCTATATTAAGGGGTCTTAAGGGAATTATAAACTAGGCTAACTAATTGTTTTGTATGCTCACATGTAAAATTGCCTAGTTTAGAATTGTGAGTGTAGGAGTTAACTTGGATTGTAGGGCTATCTTTTGCCCGTAGTATGTTATTTAATCTTTTCCTTTGTTTTATTTGTATTTTGCTAATTGTAGCTTGTCTAATCTAATTAATGAAGTTTTTTTTTACTATCCTTGCACATAAATATAAAAATAATAATAATAATGATAATAAATAAATGAATAAATCACAAGAAAATCCCATCATGCAGAATGGCTGGACGAACAAGAAATAATAACAACGGTAATGGTGATGGAGTGCTTGACGGCGATGTTGCTCGAATTATACGCGCGATTGCTGATTGGGTAGGCAATATACCACCCCGAAACCAAGATCAAAACAAATCGAAAATGATAGCAAAATTTGAAAAGCTACGTCCCCACAAATTCCTTAGTGGATCAAACCCCCATGAAACTGAAGCTTGGTTAAGACAAATTAAGAAGTTACTAGATACTTCCGACATCTGAAGCGAACAAGATAGAGTGACCATGGTGGCATTTCAAATGGAAGGGGAAGTAGATCATTGGTGGGAAATGATCAAAAGTACTCTACAAGTAGAGACATTAACTTGGAGACAGTTCGAAGACCTGTTCATGGAAAAGTATTTTCCTAACTCACTAAGATAAGAAGTGATTCAAGAGTTCCTCCAACTGAAACAAGGAAAAATGTCAGTTGCTCAATACGCGAACATTTTTGAAGGTCTTTCACAGTACCCTTCAGCCATAGTAGCAAATGAAGAGGATAAGGTTAGGTGATTTGAATGGGGTTTGGATACAGACATTAGAGGAAGGTTGATCGCAGTGCAACTTTCCACCTATGCTCAAATGGTGGGTCGAGCTTTAATTGTGGAGCGAGAATTAGCAGATTCCGAGCGCACTCGAAATCAACGATCAAGGAACAACAACGAACCACGCGGAGGAGGTCCAGTCCGCAACACCAGAAACCATCCTGTACCAGCACCTTATGCCGGAGGGATGCAACAACAACAAAGGCAGAATCGAGGAAACCAGCAAGGAGGAAACTTTGTAAATGAGTGGAAAGGAAGATGTTTCAAATGTGGTCAACAGGGGCATCGTCAAAGTGAGTGTCCTCAAGGTGGGAAGTATTTTATGGATCAGCGAGGGGCACAACAATACAACAAATGCCAACCAGAGCAAGGTTCTAAGCCTACTCAAAATACTCAGGCCAATAAGGGGCAGCCACAAGCCTCTAGGAATGCAGGCCGACCAAGAACACAACCACAAGGAGTTGGAAATGAAAAGAAACCAGGAGGGACTAACCAATAGGCAGTACGAAGAATGTATGCTCTCCAAGGAGAAGAGGATGTTGGTAACCCAGCAGTAATTCAAGGTATGTTAATCCTTATGAATTCTTGGGTTAAAGTATTGTTCGATTCTGGAGTTTCGCATTCTTTTATATCTACTGCATGTGTGTCAAGTTTGGGTTTGGAACCCGAAACGTTAGAAATAGCTATAAGTGTTGCGTCACCCTTAGAAGGTCAAACCCGAGTAAATCTAGTATGTAAATCTTGCGAACAAGAAATCTCTGGTTCATATTTGATTTGTGATCTAAGAGTTATGGATATGTCTGATTTTGACGTCATCCTAGGAATGGACTGGTTGTCAGTTCATTGAGCCATTATTGATTGTTACTGTAAGATAGTGACAACATCCCCCCTTAACGGCACAAAAGTTCAATTTAAAGGAGATAGACAAGATTCTCAAACTCCAACGTGTCGCAAGTCGCGATGGCATGATCAACTAAATGGATGGTTGGCAAGCCTGATTTTGGAAGATGGAAATCGAAAGGATCCAGGATTACCTCATGTGGTGTGCGAATACGTTGACGTTTTCCCTGATGAATTATCGGGATTACCCCCAAAACGAGACGTAGATTTCACGATTGAGCTTCAACCTGGGACTTCACCTATTTCAATAGCACCACATCGTATGGTGCCAGCTGAACTTCGAGAATTAAAGGAGCAATTGCAAGAACTATTGAATAAAAAGTTCATCAGACCAAGTACGTCTCATTAGGGAGCGCCAGCATTATTCGCGAAGAAGAAAGATGGAACCTTAAGATTGTGCATCAATTACCGGCAACTAAATCGAGTCACCATTAAAAATTGATATCCCCTACCCAGAATTGATGACTTGTTCGACCAATTAAGAGGCTCAAAATGTTTTTCCAAAATTGACCTTAGGTCGGGATATCACCAACTTCGTGTCAAAGGAGGAGATATACCCAAAACTGCGTTTCGAACCCGTTATGGCCACTATGAGTTTGTGGTAATGCCATTTGGTTTGACGAATGCGCCAGGGGTATTCATGAGTTTAATGAACAAAATTTTTACCCCATATTTGGACCAATTTGTGGTAGTATTCATTGACGATATTTTGATATACTCACGATCGGAGGAAGATCACGAGCAACATCTGAGAACCGTTTTGCAAATTCTAAGAGAGAACCAATTATATGCTAAAGCTAGCAAATTTGAATTTTGGTTGAGGGAAGTAAAATTCTTAGGTCATGTTGTGTCTGAATCAGGAATATCAGTGGATCCTGCTAAAGTAGAAGCAGTAATGGGGTGGAAACAACCTAAAAATACGTTTGAGATTCGTAGTTTCTTGGGATTAGCAGGTTATTATAGGAGATTCATTCAAGATTTCTCCAAATTAGCCAAGCCGATGACACGCCTAACGCAAAAAGGAGTAAAGTTTGAATAGAACGAAGCGTGTGAGCAGTCATTTCAAGAACTCAAGAAGAGACTAACAAGCACTCCTATATTAATCATACCCGAACGTGATGTTGGGTACACTGTTTATTGTGATGCCTCTAAGAAAGGTCAGGTAGTGTGTTAATGCAAACTGGGAAGGTAGTAGCTTACGGATCAAGACAATTGAAGAATCATGAGAAAAATTATCCTACTCACGATCTGGAATTGGCGGCTGTGGTCTACGAACTTAAGACTTGGCGACATTACCTTTATGGCAAAAAATTTGAGATATTTACCGATCACAAAAGCTTGAAGTACTTGTTCACACAAAGAGATTTGAACATGAGGCAGAGACGCTGGATGGAGTACCTTGAAGATTACCAATTCACCTTGTCTTATCATCTTGGGAAGGCTAATGTTGTAGCAGATGCACTAAGTCGAAAGACATGCAAAAATTTGATCTGACCCGATAATCTGATAATCCGATCCGACTATTCTCAATTTGAATGAAAAAACATAAAATGAAAAAAAAAATCAAATTATATAAATTGGTAGCTCAGTAAATAAATAAATGGATCGGATCGGATTATCGAATCGGATATCTGAAATCATCGGATTCGGATTCGGATATCTATAATCGGATATATACTAAACTGATTCGGATTGGATTCGGGTTTGCCTTAATCGGATTCGGATTCGAATTTTGATAGATCCGATCCAAATCCGATCCATTTACAAGTCTAGATCCAATAGTGCGTTCCAACTATTTGGACTATTCCGGGCACATCCATACGGTCAGATTTTGGAATTGGAGTTTCTGCAAAAAGAAGGAAGATCAAAGTGGCAGACGGCGTTAGGTGCAGCGGACGAAATATTCTGTTGGAACACAGAATGTTCCCTGAACTTTTGAAAATTGTAATTTGGGCTAGAATTTTTAAAAAATTGTGGTGTGGCCCAACATTTGGGGAAAGTTTTCAGTGAGGTCCCCGGAAGTGCCGCGAAGGTTGGTCCTAGCTAAACGGACCGTTCTGGACGCAACCGCGAGGTCAGAATGGTGAAATTCTGAACGTTTTTTAAAGATTGTCAAAACATGGGAGTTTTTCATCTTCAATAGTCGAAGGAAGGTTGCTGGATATTGTGGAATGCTGTGGATTCACTGAAGAGGTTAGAATGGGCAGATTCTGACCAGATTGGACAACCAGATACAGATCGAGATAGATCATTAAAGACCAAAGGAGATCAGCTCGATTAAATGGCAAATCACGGGAGATCAGGATTGGTTAGGGGCGATTAGGGGATTGTAAAGATTATCTCCGAAGGTCATCGGAAGATCTAGTTCAATCAAAAGAGAAGACCATTCATCGACGTATAGATGATTTGGCAACAAGTACAGGCTCAAGGAAATGCTGTGGCTATTGGAGCTACTGTATATGAGTAGGTACTGATGGTATGTGGATATGTAGAACAATAGTTGTAGAGGAGCATACTAAGCGCAGAAGTACAAATGCAGACGTGCAACAGTGTAAGGGTACGCTAGAATGTCGTACACAGGTGCGAGAAGAGTATGTAGCAACGGGTTGTTGAAAGTTCACAGGAACTTCCAGATAGAGAAATTGAGACAGATAAAACGCAAGAGTGCGTGCCAAGTAGTGGCAAGTCTTTTTTCTCTATGGTGGTTTCTTTGGTTCCATGGCAGCGGAGGATAGAGTTGATGCGGATCTCTCAAGCGAGCTCAACACAAGGAGACTAGAAGCCATGGGTGTGAGCACTATGCAAGGAATTGCATAGCTGACGATGCTTTGACAGATGGAGCTACTGTCAACCATCAATCTACTGGATAGCAAATCAGGGATTGCAAAGGCACAGACAACAAGCGTATGTGGAAACCCTAGGAGGCTGTTCAGAGGAAAAGCTCTGAGCAAAGAAGACCAAGGACGTTGATGGGATAAACAACAAGTTTTCTATTGCTCCAATGACTGGTCCTGCTAGATAATGCATGACAGTTAAGGGCATCCCAGCAGGGGGTGCAGGACATCCACTCAGGGGGTGTTGGACATCTTGGTTGCGCAAGTTCAAGCATAGCAAGTGAAGACATTCGAGACAGGAAGCGTGGAAGAGATCTGTGGGAGATAGGAGCAGAGGCTCTCTCCAAATCAGAGAGTGGTGTGAGTTGAGTTGAGGATGTAGGATTCCCTCCTTCTCTTGTATCTCTGGTGTGTTATCTCTAGCTTCAAAGGATGCAAGCATCTCAGTGAGGAGATGTAGATTATGTTGAACTTTGGGCGTGACTAGATTAGCAGCAGTGTGCAGTGGATCACCTCACATGGGTTGAGGGGGTGATTTGTTGGATATATCATCACCCCATGTGAGCACCAACCCACCTTGAAGGTGGTTCTTCCACTTCACCTACCCCACTAGTGGAAGGGGTAGGTGGTGCCAATGAGGGAGTGCCTCAATTGTGTATAAATGGAGGAGGGGTTGGATAGGCAAAATGAGAGAGAGAACCAAGAGAGAAGAGAGTGAGAGATATGAGGCGGAGAGACCGTCTCTCTCGGTGTAAGCGAGGGAGACGGGTGAGTGGGTGAATGAAGAGAGTGTGAGCTCTTCCTCTATTGTAATCTTTCTGTAATCTCTCCATTGTTATAGTGATAACCGGTTACTCTCCTGTGGACGTAGGCTTTAAGGCCGAACCATGTTAAATATGGTGTCTTCTTCTGTGTGGGTGTGTTTTTCTGCTTGGTATGATTTCTATAAGGTCTTGGGCGGGATCCCCGATCATAACACAAGCCACCTTAATATATAGCAATAGAAGGGTAAGATGAAACGTTGGACTAAATGTACAAACCTTGAACTTTTTTTTCTCTTATCTGGTTCATGGAAGGCTTACACCATGGGTTTTGGCCCCACTCATCTGCCACCTTCAAAAGAATGACAACATATGGTGTGTGTTTATGGACAACAAAATCAGGCACTTTCAAGTCAATTGTTTCAGCAAAGTTATCATTGATAAACATGCAATCAACTTTTCACTTGAGATATAAGCTGTTAGAAAAGAAAGAAAGAAGAGTAGCTAATTAATATGAATGTTATCATAGTAATAATACTCAAACCAAGTAAACTTTCTATAAGTCTCTCCAGACAACATTGGTTCAACCTTCCAATACAAATGCATTAGAAACCTGAAAAATCAAACAAGTACCTTTTAGTAAAAGTTCTAGCTAGGGTAAGCCACTATTGCCCCCTTTTCTTCATGAATATATATATATATATATATATGTATATATGCTTGTGTGTGCGTGGTTAAAACTTTAATATTATTTTTAATGATTCATTTCCTTGTATTGAGAATAGGGTCTGAATTTGTATGCTGGTTTAATTTCCATTTCTATTGCAATTTCTATCTAAGAAAAATTACTACACAGATTTTGACAAAAACAAAGGGGTCTTGAACTATATACCAAGAGAAAGGAGTATCTGAAAACTCTAAGCTTTCTGCTTTGCTCTGTTTTAAACTTGATTCAAGCTTTCTTTGCTTCAATTTAACAAACCTAAACCAAAATCCCAAAAGCACTAGAAGAACTATAAAGAGAGGAGGGTGAGAAACACCCAAAAATAAAGAAAATGAGTTTAGGATGGAGCCTAGGTTCGTAAATTACATGTCTGATATATTATATGTGTAACACCTCGAAACAAACCCAACATGTATAATACATCAAGCCACATTCATTAATTAAATATAACCATTCTCCCACCTTTACATTATAAATCTCTAAGGTTTTATACAAAAGTTCCACATGCGGATATAAATTCAATGATAAGAAGAACACATGAATCTATACATGTGAAGCATCTAGTCTCAAACAATTAAAATGCCCTTAAGGGTTTACATTTTCCAAGGCAATAGCCCGATTACACAAAATGGTCTCTCGAACCCATACACATTTAGCCCTTGGCTTACAAAAATTTGCAACAAAAATAAGAGAGTAGTCTACTCTTCACAAAACATATCTATGCCCTCAGCTCGGCGGGATCACTACATCCTTACCTGCACCAAAATCCCATAGGGGTGAGCACATAGCCCAGTAGAGAACCCTTAACAAAGTATATACATTTATGCAAGATCTTCGACATTTAATGTAAATGTAGATGCCATGTAATGCCATTTTGAAAATAACCTCATGTCATGTTTTTCTTGGAAATCACCATGTTTTCAATAATCTTTTTCATTCTCATCAATTCCAAACTTTCAATTTTAATCATTAGGGGTGGTAAATACGACTCAGGTAATCCCCTAGGTTGGTGTCTGTAAATAGGCTCAACAAGCACTACCAATACCCCACTTTACCGGTTGCTAACTGGAAGGGAAGTGGTATCTCCTCCGCGTGTGTTTTCGGTCTTTCACCTCGGACACTCAGGCAAACTTATCAAATCCATCTACACCTCCTAACCGGACTTACCAACGTATTTACTCCATAACATTCAATAGTTCTCATACACAATATTCTTTTCTCAATGTAACGTTCTTAACTCAATGTAAGATGCATTAATATCAACTGAAAGAATGTATAATGCAAATGATGCTCAAAATTTCATAACTTCCTTCCGGTTTTCTTTTTTTTTTTTTAATTTTTTTTTAAGTATTCCATCAATGCTACAATGACAACTACATAACCCATTTTCCTTCTTTTAATAGAAATCAACAAAGCACCACTAGTTCAATTAAGTGCAGCAACATATGACAATTTGCACATTTTGTAACATCCTCAATACCTTAGCCATTTCAAGGCGTTATGCATTATCCTTGAACATTAAAGATTTCAATATTCATAGTTCCTTAGACCTAACAAACAAATCAACTCAATCACTATGCATGTATAAGCATTTGTTAATAATTTCAAATATAGTCCCCAATTTCTCATATTCCAAGGGACCATTATATTTATAAAACAACTCAATATAGAATACTCACATTTTTCAAAGAAAACCCCAAATTTCTAGGTTTTCGCTAAAAGCCCTAACATTTTCCATCTCTTTTGTAAAACACATTATACACTTCAATCTCAACCCATGTTGTCCCAAAATTTCAAGAAAAGTCTTGAAAAGAATGCCAAATAGAGTTTGTTCTACAAATCATCAATTTCTTGAGCCACCAAACCCATTTTCGAAATAGCAAGAGGAGCTCATCAAATCAACTAAAAACTTACATAAACACATATATAACTCAAAGGGAACCCTACCTCAATGTTTGATGAAGAAAAAAGAGATGAAACCCTAGCTTTGATGGTGTTGAAAAGGGATCTCCACCATACACAATGTGGTTCTGAAGAGGCTCTACAATGTTGATGAAGAAGCTATGGACCGATCTCAAATGGATGATGAAGGATCAAAGATTTGGTCTTGTTTTGAGCTTGGAATATAAAGAGGGGGAAGAGTAATGTATTTTTAGAGAGAGAGAGAGAGACACAAGGGAAGTGATATATATAGCCCCAAAAAGAGAAGAAAACAGAGCCATCTCGAACTCCGGTCGATCGCATGCGCGGCACTTGCCCCCGCACGTGCGGCTCGTCCCGCACCTCCTTCACGCACGTGCATTTATTTCAATATGCATTGTCCCAGCCTTCCCTGCTTCCCGCATGTGTGGCCTGGCCTCCCGCATGTGCGACCCTGGTCCAGCAGCCCAGAAATTCAGGTTTATCCCCCAATCACCCCGGACTTAATTGTGCACCCTCCAGAACAAGTGAAATTCGACACCGACGAAAACAAGAACAAGAACTTTAATTGAAAATAACTTCTGAACGTTTCAAACCCAACGAGAGCAAAAAGGAGAACGGAGTGAAAGAGAAAGAAAAGAAATAAAACAAGGACCCGGTTGTCACAATATGAATTTTCCAAATTATATCTAGAACTGGACTTACATGTAGAAGAGCATTTGTAATCATAGGCTTCAATACATTAAGCTCAAAATGGAAATTTCATCCACCCATTGTAGTGACAACATGGTTTCTCACTACTAAGTTCTCCAATTAATGTCTGTCATTCAAGCAAACTAGAATAAGGCAGTAAACCTTACCTGAGTGCAAACTATAGTTGTAGACAACCCATTTTTGACCGATCTTAAGACTCGGACGTCATCGACTGAGCGCTTGGTGATGGTCCATATTGTGCTCGTTCTGAGGTTACAGAGTCTCGACTGTGAGCCTTGCCTCCGGACTTCGAGACTCTTTTGTGCTTCACCTCGGTTTGTGAACCAGGTTCTGTTTTCTTTTTCCGAAGGGAGGGAGAGGTCTCGTAGACCATCTCTCAATGGCCGTAGGCTACATTTCATGGTCGTAAGCCATTGTTCCCGTTCGGAGACCAGTTTTCGATTTTCGGAGCCGTCGGCTGTGCGCCTTAGTTCGGGACTGTTTAACTTTCTCCGTTTGCTCTGAGTTTTGGCACACACCTTGTTTCCTCTCCCTATAGGGACACTGCGGCCCGGGAGACCACCTTCGTGGTCGCACGCCACTTCCGGTGCTTGATAGTCAGTTTTCGGGGTACCCAACTGCGCGTTTTGACCCCCGAACCCTCGTTTGGCATCGGTGTGGGTTCATTTTTGGCATGGACCCTATTTTCATTGTTAGGAAGGTGGTACAAGGGTGGGAGACCACCTTTTATTCTTGGAGACCACCTTTCTCTTCGCTGCCCAATTTTCTTGTTAGAGAGCTAGTCCCCTCACTTTTGAGCCACATTTACTGGTCTCCCACCATACCACTGGCTTTGTTTCAGTGTGGAGACCACCAATTACCCTTGGAGACCAGCTTTCTCCTTGGAGACCACTTTTCTCTCTCCTCCAGCCAGTTTTCTTGTCTGGAAACTGGTCTCCCTCACTTTTGGGCCACAATTACTGGTCTTCCATATTACCACTAAGTTGTATTCACTTGGGAGACCACCAATATGGGCTGCCGACCACCTAGTTTTGAGTTGGACCTTTTGACCTGGCTGGCCAACCACAAAAAGTGGATGGCCGACCACCTGGCCTGGTCGGCCGACCACTTGAACTGGTCGGCTTACTCCCTCCTATTTTGTCTTCCTGAGTTGCTTCCAGCTGTGCCAGCTGGGAGGCATTTGCTGCATCCTCCATACACGTGTATGGAGGATGTTTAATCTTGCTTCCAAGCTTCCAAGAGAAGCTTTAGACCTCTTTGGCTATAAGAGAGACCCTCTCCCTCATTAGCAAGGGTTCAGAACTTGGTGAGAGCATACACCATATATCTCTCTCTTTGTCTCTCCCTTTAAGCTTCAAAGAGTGAAGTTCTTGCCCTCCTTTGCACACCACCTCACAATCTAACCTCTCCATCATCCATCTAATCACCTTGGAGCTTATTTGCAGAGGCTAAGGAGTTGCTGTTTTGGTCCAGAAGCTGCTGGAGTTATTGGCTACAAGGGTAACACTCTTATTTCCTTTGTGGTCCTTATTTTGCTTCATATCTTAGCTATATTTTCAAGAATATTTGGGATTTGTCATAAACTGAAAAAAGTCTTATTTTGAGCTCATCTTGAAGTTTTTTTAAGGTCATTTTTTTGTTGGGGGTCATCTACCCTCTTGCATGCTTGTTTTCATCTTGTTTTGAGCCATGCATTAAGGCCTTTGTATTGTGCTTTGTTTGACCTTTTAGCCACTAAAATCTAGTGGATTTTTAGTGGCTAGCATGCTATTTTGAGCCCCAAAATCAGAGAGGGGTGGCCCTCACACCCCTTGTCTTGTTTACTAGCATTCTTGGCCTTACAAAGAAGCCCATATTTTCACACTTCTTGAGCATGTTTCAGACCATTTTTTCTGGGTTTTAAGACCTGCATGACCTCTATCCAGAGGTGGTTTTGCCATATTAGGTGTCCCTCTTGCATGTGTAGAGTAACCCTCTTCATGGCCTTTCAAAGGAGCCTTTACTTGCATGCTTCCTAGCCTCATTTCAGGCCATTTTCAGTGAGTTTTAGGGCCCTCATAACCTCTTTCTAGAGGTGGTTTCACCATATTAGGTGTCCCTCTTGCATGTGTAGAACAACCCTCTTTATAGCCTATCAAAGGAGCCTATCATTCTTGCATGCATAGACCATGTTTCAGTGGGTTTTTGCGGTTTATTTGGCATATAATACCTTTTACTTTTTCTGGTTTAGTGGCCTCTTGAATGCTTAATATACTTGTAGTGTAAACCCTCTTCACTAGCTTGTATTGCATGTTGCTTTGGCCCTTGATTTTAGCACTTTTTGGCCATGCCTTAAACTTATTTTGTGCATGTTTTGGACTGCCTTAGCTCTATTTTTAGGCCTCTTCGTCGAATGATGCTTGCATGCCATATATCCATGTTTTCCACTCTTTAAATGTGTTTGAGAGTTGTGCATAAATGCCTTGTTTTCGGACCATTGCGTGAGCTTCATTTCTATGCATGTTGAGCCATCATTTTAGGCCATTTTCCCACTGTTTTGGACCTGCCTAGGGTCTGTTTGGGGTCGGTTTTGTCATTTGTGCATTGCTTTGTGTACCTCTAGTGTAATCTGCTTCACTAGTTTCGACATTCGGGCCATCTAGCATGCATTGGGTGACATATTTGCATGATTCGGGACCATGGTGCATCATGTTTCAGAGCTGGAAAATGTTTGTTTGTATGCCATATTTCATCCTTTGCCATGCTTTGATAAAGTTGCATTTGGTGTTTTAGGATCGGTCCCTTGCATTGGGCATATTTGCATGAGTGTTCTTGCCTTTAATTTCACCATGAATGGCCACTGATTGAAGTGTGGCTAAGGTCCACTCATATTGGTTTAAGTCCACCTTGCATTGTGTATGCCATTTGGTTCATGTTGTTGCATGTTTGACCATCCCATTGTGTATGCTTTGATTATGCCTTTGTGTATGTCCATCTTCGTATGTGTGCATTGTGTATGCCATATAGCTCATGTGCATTGTGTATGCCATTTTAGTCCATAGCATTGCGTATGCTAGGTTACATGTGTGCATATCATCCCTCGCATGCCAGCATGATTAGGTTGCATTGCATTTAGGGTTGCACGTCAATCGCATGGTGTATGCCATCTCATTGCATTGTGTTTGGAGTAGGGTTAGTCCAAACACAGGAAACGAGGGGCGTATTGTACTCAAAGTGACGAAACGTGTCTCAATTTTCGGTCGCCGACACTCTGGATTACCCATGATGGAGTTTAGGCCTTGTTGTGTTTATATGTGCATTCATTTTACATTGAGTTGTGCAATTCGACTCCTCGGCCATCATGCATCGAGATGTGTGATTGATGGTACGAGGATCGAGGACTATACTCCCTAGAGCTTGTGCAATGACGGGGAGAGTCGCACATGTGTTGAAAATTCTTTGCCATGCCCTTTTCTTGCTCTCTGTTGCAGCAAACCAGAAACCAGCAGCCTTCTAGAGCTTTGTACAATATTCCGGGATCAATTGCAAACAGAGGCAAATCGGGGCATCGCGAGGAATTTCCTGACAAGGCGACTCGAGCATGCATGCATCTTTCATCATTCGGAATAGAGCTAAGGCGGTCCATGGATTTGCATGCTAGTTTATTTCGTTTCTTAGTTAATTTGTTAATTAATTAGGATTTTGTAATATTTAATTAGCTAGAGTAGTTAATTATTTTATTTGTTGTGTAATATTTATTCGGACCCTCTGCGAGAGGGCAATGTTGTAATAAGTGTGGTGTGTGTGATGTATGTCTTCCAACCCCATCGTCTTTCTCCTTTTATTTACCAGCTTATGATGGTTATTTAGGGCATGTTTCAATTAGCATCCTTATGCTTTGCATGTTTGCATTCATTCATTGTCTTGTATGCACCGGCTCGGCTCACCATGCTAACTGCATTGTATTTCAATTCCGAGTTGAATCATGATCAATTGTTGCATTTCATATGCATTTTAGAATAGCCGAGCCTATCTTAGTTGCATTCTTGCATGTGTTGCATTAGGCATTTCAGCATAGTTAGGATTCATGCATGTTTTCTAATTAGCTTCTTTCTTTGGCTCGAGTACTCGGTAAGTGTTTATGCTTTAAGCATCCTTGCATGCGTGTGAGTGACTGCCATGATAGCATGCTTACCATGGAGGCTAACTGCTTATGTGATATAACTGCCTGAATGCCTGTGGGTGGAGGTTGGTTATTTGAATTGGAACAACGTATTGAATGCGAGTTTTAAGCCCACTTGAGAGTGGCAAAATCATTGTTTTCTAAGCCCACTGAGGGTGGCAAAATCCGCATTTTAGCTACTTGTGAGTTGCAAATCACTTTAAAAAACAAAATATGAGATGTTTTGTTCCAATTCAGATGGACCCGTCCTATACTTGTATGCTGTGCGCATCACATAGTAATTCTAGGCTATAAATACCGGAATAAGAGCACATATGTTTTCAAAAACTCGATATCATGGTTAGTAAAGGCCGATCTTTGATCGGTCGAGCGGGGGCTCTCACGAAGTGACCTTCCCCCCATCGTACCCAAGTTCCCGAGCCGAGGGAACTCTGGTGATGACGGACACGTGCCTTAGGCACGAGTCAGGGTTTCCTAAAATTCCCCCAAAATAAAATATTTAGGTGGCGACTCTGTATCTACAAAAGCAGTCCATGTTTTGCACTTCTTTCTAAAAATCATGTTTTTCAAAACGACTTGCCGGATTTTTGGGACTCTTTGAGATTCATCGGTCTTGCATTGCACTCTGTTGAGATTAGATACAGGACTGTGACATTGAGTTCCTGGAACTGTAGTGAGCCACTGAACAAATGGGGCGATTTCCCTCGGGACGTTCGGGGACGTCTACAGTTATCTTGGCGACTTTGCTGGGGAGTTAGAGAACTTGACTGCGAAACTCATGATATCTTGCTTTGACTACACTTATGTGTTTCTTTGCATTCAATGTGCATTGGTGTGCCTAGGACACCGTGTTTGCCATAAGCTATTCCTAAACGGTTTGTCGGAGGCTCGCTTTCGAAAAGCGTGGGCATGACCATAAGGCTGACCGGTTGTGGGCTCTGCCAGTATGGGAACACAAACCCCGGTTTTACCGGGGCACCCTCTTTGACCTTTCGACCTAGTGCATATTCGAATCCATAGTGACCATTCCAAGCTAGGACAGGTTGCTTACCCGAGTTTAGGTTGTTTGAAACCGCTGTGTGTGTAGTGAAACCCTAGTTCCTGACAAAATAGGACAGGGAAACCCTACCCCAACATAGGGGTGTTTTGGCTCTCACTTGTTTGCTATGTGCTTTTTGAGTGCGTCTCTACAGGAATGCATGTATCAGTTTATAAGTTTGGGTATCAGGCCTGAGGGCACCAGTATCGGTATTTTGGGAATCAGTTATATCTGTGGGTATCAGATTCAGATTTGGGGCAGTAATTTGGGGAACAGTGATCAGTAGCCGAATACTGTTATTCAACTATACTGGTATCTGTTCTGGTTAAATTAGGCTGAGATGCTGCCTATTTTTCTCTTTCAGTTCAGAGACTCAGTTCAGAGCAACCAGTGTGCTCCTTTGCTGAGGCAAGGCAGGAAAAGGCTCACCGGTTCATCCGATCCGTTAGTCACCAGTCACGTCACCTCCGTTCAGTTCAACGGACTTATGATGACACAGAATTCAGAGGAAATGGTGGTTATGGCAGCCGCATTAAACCAGGGAATCATCATACAGGGTGATATCGACGTTGAAGTGCCACACCCACCTAGGTCACCTGCCGCACATCCGATCTGGGAACCCCAGTTATTTCAAACCTATGAGCCCACCACATTTGAGTTGATGGGAATGATTAGTGACCTTCAGAGGTCTGTGGATGATCTAGCCTACGGAATGTCGGCTCCGCCACCAACCACATCGTATACTGGGAACTTCATGCCGTAGGAGCCCCCGCTACTGGGGCGAATTGTAATTGAGCTCGGCCAACCTGAAGCTGTCCCAAGCTCCAGCAATGACATGTCAACAGCAGCTGGACTTCGCACTAATCAAGCAACCCAAACCTCCCATCAAGCTGTGGCTAGTGGAAAGAACAAGGAGAATGTGGACACTAATCCCTATGAACAACTCCAGCAAGCTGTTGAGGCTCTGAAAGTCGGGGCTTTGAATAAGCAACAAGTACTTGCAGTTGTGGCTAAGACTGTGGATGACATCTTCCCTACTCAGACTGAGAACAGTTCAAGCCAGAGGGAAAATTGGGATAGGGACCATCGTGCCAGAACAGTTCCTTCCAATCCTAACCCTGCACCTGGAAAAGATCAGAAAGCCAAGGCAGCACCTGCCGATCCTTTTGCTAGTGCATCCAGCAAAAGTTAGCAAACCTCGAAGTACTTACCCCGAGGTCGCAGGGTCTTCCATGTACTTTACATGCCTTTGTTTAAGGCGCTTCAAATCCTTGTTAAAAAGGGGCATCTCAAACCCCTCGAGCCGCGGCCTCTCCCGAATCCCCTTCTAGCTAAACATGATGTAGCTTAGTACTGTGCATACCATCAACAAATCGATCACAACACCGACAACTGCTTCCGTCTTCGCCACGAAGTGCAAGATTTGATTGACAATGAAGTCATCCTCCTGCCAAGCTCAGCAAAGTCTGCCAGCGCTGGGTTGGTGGACTTGGAGGATAATACAAGTTTGTGATCAGGGGTTGAACCACCTGCAGGCGGTGCTTGGCTTACTCCGGATGTGGCGTTTGGCATGCACTATTTTGAGCATTTGCGAATGCTAGTTTTGTAGTTTCTGACTTGGGTGTTGAGTCAGTTCTGTAGTTTCATTTTGAGTCTGTCTCATTGTCTTGAGTCAGTCTTTTTGATTAAGGGTCTGTCTTGTTGTATCGAGTCAGTCCTGTTGCACAAAGGTCGGGTGATTCTGGGGATATTACCTCGGACATCACTATCTTGTTTTGTATTTGTCTTTTTGCTTTCTTTTGAGTCTGTTTCCTCCGTGGAGCCAGTTACACCAAAAGATCTAAATGAAGCAGCAGTAATTTTCATGCCCTTGAGTCTGCTTCTACCTTGCGCCAGTTGTGTCAGGAGTTCTGAATGAGATGGCAATATTTGACTAAGAAACTGTGTCTTTTCTGTGCCTTGAAATCATTGCATTGACTTAAGTTTTTCATAAACTTTTTGAATATTGTGATGAAAACGAAGAGGAAAAAATTCCTTGAGATTTGCAAAAATTTGATCAATTGAGAGAAAGGGAGGCGTGCTAAGCCCTTAATGAATGAGATTATGCTTGTTAATGTGAGTACTGAGAAGGATCCTGGCTTGATCCAGATTGGTTCTACATTGTCTTCAGCGCGAGCGACTAGTCGCTTTCTTAAAAGATTTCAAAAAATGTTTTGCGCGGTCCTGCGAAGACCTGTATGGAATCGCTCTTGAGATTATGCAGCTTAGGATCGCTCTCAGCCTCAAGACTTGACCCCTCATTTTCAAACCTTGGACTTAAATTCAGAATGTTCAATGGTCAACCATCAAAGGAGGCCTGTGTGGCCATATTTGAAGCAGCCCACGAACTAGGGGCAAGAAAAGTCAGATCAAGAAGATCAGATGTAATCAAAAGAAGCTTGCAAAGCTAGATCAGAAGCAGCCCTTGAACTAGGGGCAAAAATGTCAGATGTGCTCGAAGAGTCAAGAATTGGGACATTTCTCAATATAGTGAAGATCGGCAAGAATGCCAAAATCCCAGAAGGGAGGAAAAAAGAAAGTATTGCTGAAGGTCAACTGAGTTCCTACCCACAACATTAGGGGCAAATTTAGCCCCCATTGGATGGACTCGTACATCATCAGTGAACAACAACCACTCTCCTAGATTCAGATGACTTTAGATCTCAAAACCATTTGACATGGACAATGCTACACTTTTACCCTTGAGAGGCTTGCTGGGCCAAAAACCCGGAAGGGCGACCCAGGCAAAAGTTAGAGCAAGAAAAAGAAGAAAAAGAACAAAGAAGAAAAATGAAGAAAATGAAAAATTCTGAAAAATAATGAACAAAGAAAAGAAGAAATGAAAAGAATTGAAAAGAAAAGAAAAACAAAGCTCGCAAGGTTGAAAACCCGGAAGGGCGGCCTTGGCAAAAGTTAGAGCGCAAAAGGAGAGGTTAATACCCGAGTGTACCTTAACCCCGAACTACGTAAGGCTTGATTCCCATCTTTGGGATACGTAGGCAACTTCATTTTGAAGTCCAGCCGTAAAACACTTCAAATTCGACTGTGTCCATATGATGGTTTTGGTCATCTTCGTCTTCTTTGGATCCGAGAATTTGGTTGTAATTTTCACTGTGAGGACTGGTGGCCATGTGCTGCGGCGCTATTCAAACAAGGGGCAACTTTCCGTTGCCATGTAACTTTCCTCAAGCAAGGGGCAATTTTCCTTCATATCTAAGGTCACGCATCTCAAGAGTAGGTTCCATGCTCGTTGAACAGTGGCCGTTTGCAAAAATAGTTCTTGGACCCAAAAAAGGAAAATTTTTAGTGCTCATAACCTGACTTGCATGATTTTAAATCAAAAAATCGAACAAGCGTATTAATCTAACTCTCATGTTGGTCAAAATTGTTTTAACAGAACGTCAAAAATACAAAATGGTCAAAATAATGAACTAGGGGCACAGTTAAGTCAGGTGTTCTGTCTTTTCCCCATTGTCAACATACTTGCCAGAAAGGACACTTTACCTGCCAGAAAAGGGCACAACTGAAGCTAACAACAAAAGGCCGAAAACCTCTCTCATCCTCCAAGCAGCGAGGTATCAAGCCAAGTGCGAAGCACGAACTGGAATGGAGCAGGATATTCCATTCCCTCATCTGGACAAATCTGATCACGTTCAAACTCCCCTGTAGAGCATCATCAACCGATGTCAATTGCAGATCTGCTGCATATCTAGCCGCATCACAACCCCTCTGTGGGGGAAGTTCATTGTTGTGAGTAGAAGAAAAAGAATCTAACAGAATGCTAGGGGCAAGAGCCCGTAACTTCTTGTTTAGCGATCAACCACCCAAGGGAGGGATAAAAAATGAGAGGTTGAAGAATAGAGAGATGTGCGCTGAGAGAAAAAGTGAGAAAAAGGGCTTTTTCAGAAAAATAGAGCCTGAGGGCCGAGTGATGTGAGAATCACAAATGAGAAAGGGTGGGAAACAATACCCGGAGAAACTGGCTCCTCGTACACTGAGAGGTCTCTTGCCATTGGAACATGTCTGTGTGTCGTGTCAGTCGTTTTGTTTGTCTCAATTCTCGTTTTGAGTCGTTTCGGGTGCCTATAGATGTGTTTAGGTTGTTTTACCTTGTTTTTCCTTTGTTGTGTTGTGTTTAGGTTGTTCTACCTTTGTTTCCTGTTATTGAGTCGTTTTGGCTGTGGTCAGTTATAGGCTCAATACCCGGTTGAGAACCCTTTTCCCATTTCACTTTCAAAAAATCGTTTTGTGCTCAGAGTGCCGTGCCATTCTCCACATTTGTACAAAACAAAATTTGTTTTTTCATAAAACTGCAGGGTTCAACCCAGGTCATGCGGGAACAGTAAAACTAGGACCTATCTGAAGCTATATAGGTTCTAGACTTCGAAGCAAAAGAAAAAAGGAAAATGTCGGGCATCTGTGTTAGTTTC
Source organism: Camellia sinensis (assembly GCF_004153795.1). Classification (NCBI taxonomy): domain Eukaryota; kingdom Viridiplantae; phylum Streptophyta; class Magnoliopsida; order Ericales; family Theaceae; genus Camellia; species Camellia sinensis. The sequence goes on from NW_021025427.1 coordinate 96,488, forward strand.
AACTTCTGCAAGTTCCGTTGTCGCATCTTGTATGTTCAGAATGAGCTGTGTGTTCAAAATTAAAAGACTACTATGTTATGAGCCGTGTGTTCAGATCAAGCAGAGTTGTGCTATGAGCTGTGTGTTCAAAATTAAAAGACTAATGTGTTATGAGCCGTGTGTTCAGATCGAGCAGTGTTGTGTTGTGAGCTGCGTGTTCAAAATTGAAAATTTATGAGCTGTATGTTCAGAATTGAAATGTGTGAGCTGCGTGTTCAAAATAAAGTGAATGAGCTGTGTGTTCAGACATGAAAATTTATGAGCTGCGTGTTTAGAATTAAGAATGAGTTGCGTGCAAATGAAAATGTATGAGCTGCGTGTTCAAAATTGAAATGTGTGAGCTGCGTGTTCAAAGTGAAGTGAATGAGCTGTGTGTTCAGATATGAAAATTTATGAGTTGCGTGTTTAGAATTAAGAATGAGCTGCGTGCAAATGAAAATGTATGAGCTGCGTGTTCAGAATTGAAATGTGTGAGCTGCGTGTTCAAAGTGAAGTGAATGAGCTGTGTGTTCAGGCATGAAAATTTATGAGCTGCGTGCTCAGAATTAAGAATGAGCTGCGTGCAAATGAAAATGTATGAGCTACGTGTTCAGAATTGAAATGTGTGAGTTGCGTGTTCAAAGTGAAGTGAATGAGCTGTGTGTTCAGACATGAAAATTTATGAGTTGCGTGTTCAGAATTAAGAATGAGCTGCGTGTAAATGAAATGAATGGGCTGCGTGTTCAGGAAAAATTCAACAGTTTGGGCTGCGTGTTCAGAAATTCAAGAGTTTGGGCTGCATATTCAAAAACTGTGAGTTGCGTGTTCAACTTTCAAAAACTGTGGGCTGCGTGTTCACTACAAGAGTGTGGGCTATGTGTTCACCATCAAGAGTTTGGGCTGCGTGTTCAACTTTCAAAAACTATAGGCTGCGTGTTCACTACAAGAGTGTGGGCTGTGTGTTCACCATCAAGAGTTTGGGCTGCGTGTTTAACATTCAAAAACTATGAGCTGCGTGTTCAACTTTCAAAAACTGTGGGCTGTGTGTTCACGACAACAAGTTTGAGCTGTGTGTTCAAATTTCAAGAAAGTGTGTGCTGCGTTCACCGCAAGAGTTTGAGCTGTGTGTTCAGATTTCAAGAAAATGTGGGCTGCGTGTTCACGACAAAAGTTTGAGCTGTGTGTTCAGATTTCAAAAATGTGGGCTGCGTGTTCACGACAAAAGTTTGAGCTGCGTGTTCAGAAGTTCAAGTGCTTGAGCTGTGTGTTCAAAATGCAAACCGAATGCTGTGTTATGGACTAAGTGTTCAGATTGAGCAGTGTTATGAGCTGTGTGCCTGAAGAATGAGCTGTGTGCCCGAAGAACGAGTTGCGTGCCCGAAGAATGAGCTATGTGCCCGAAAACGAGTCATGTGCCTGAAAACGAGCTGCGTGCCTGAAAACGAGCTGTGTGCCCGAAATGAGCTATGTGCCCGAGATGTGCTGCGTGCCCGAGATGTGCTGTGTGCCCGAAATGAGCTGCGTGCCCGAAATGAGCTGTGTGCCCAAAAGAGCCATGTGCCTAGATAAACAGAGTGTTGTGTTTCGAGCTACGTGCCGAATGAACAGAATGTTGTGTTGTGAGCCGCGTGCCAAACAAACAAAGTGTTGTGTTGTGAGCTGTGTGTCGAATAAACCGACTACTGTGTTATGAGCTGCGTGTTCAGAATGAGCAGTGTGCTGATTCGAGCTGTGTGTTCAAAGTGAACAAAATACTGTGTTGACTGTTTCACTGTTTCAGGCTAGAATGGCGATCAGATGTGTTCTCCTTGAGTACCACTCCCGGTCAAAGTTATCTCGGCTATGTTTGCAATGAGGGAAAGTTGTGAATATGATCAGGAAGGAAAACGGCATTTGTGGTTTTTGCATGCAGAAGCTACCCCTTGTCAGCATTTTGGGACCTTTGTACTGCGAGTTGAAAGTAAGTATTCAAAGAATACAAGAAGAGATCCCCGTCAGAGTGAAGCGGCTTACCGCCACTCATTCCATGAGGTGCTTTCTAAAGTGCCGCTTTGTTTGTTTATTGCATTCCCTAAACATCATGCTTTACATTGCTTATAACATGTACTGTATCATCGCACTTATTGCGTTTATTTGCATCTTGTGTTATCTTGTACCAATTATCCTTTTACGCCGAGCTGCGTTTAGGATCGTCGTCCTCCGGGACTTTCTTAGGTTGCGCCGAGCACGCGTCTGATAGTTTGTTTCGGACCTCCTCTCACGATTTCAGCATGGTTTAAGTGTCCCTTTTCCTTACACGATTTCAGCGTGTTTGGAATTCATCTCAGGTTGCGTTGTGTACGCACCTAGGTGGTTGTTTTCGGGCCTCTTCTCATGATTTCAGCGTGGTTAGAGTGTTCTTTTCCTCACATGATTTCAGTGTGTTAGGAATTCATCTCAGATCTGCGTCGTGTACACACCTAGGCGGGTTGTTTTTCGGACCTCCTCTCACGATTTCAGAGTGGTTTGAGTGTCCCTTTCCTCACACAATTTCAGCATGTTTGAATTTATCCCCGTTGCGTTGTAGACGCGCTGGCGGATTGTTGGACCCTCTTCTCACGATTCAGCGTGGTTTGAGTGTCCCGTTCCTTACGCGATTTTCAGCGTGGGTTTGGAATATTCCCAGTTGCGTTGTAGACGCGCTGGGCGGATTGTTGGACCTCCTTCACGATTTCAGCATGGTTTGAGTGTCCCGTTCCTTTACACGATTTTAGCGTGTTTGGAATTTATCCCAGGTATGCGTTGTAGAACGGGCTGGGCGGATGTTGGACCTCCTCTCACGATTTCAGCGTGGTTTGAGTGTCCCGTTCCTTACGCGATTTCAGCGTGCTTGGAATTTATCCCAGGTTGGGTTGTAGACACGCTGGGCGGATTGTTGGACCTCCTCTCACGATTTCAGCATGGTTTGAGTGTCCCGTTCCTTACGCGATTTCAGCGTGCTTGGAATTTATCCCAGGTTGGGTTGTAGACACGCTGGGCGGATTGTTGGACCTCCTCTCACGATTTCAGCATGGTTTGAGTGTCCCGTTCCTTACGCAATTTCAGCGTGTTTGGAATTTATCCTAGGTTGCGTTGTAGACACGCTGGGTGGATTGTTGGACCTCCTCTCATGATTTCAGCTTGGTTTGAGTGTCCCGTTCCTTACGCGATTTCAGCGTGCTTGGAATTTATCCCAGGTTGGGTTGTAGACACGCTGGGCGGATTGTTGGACCTCCTCTCACGATTTCAGCGTGGTTTGAGTGTCCCGTTCCTTATGCGATTTCAGCGTGTTTGGAATTTATCCCAGGTTGTGTTGTAGATGCGCTGGGCAGATTGTTGGACTTCCTTTCACGTTTTCAGCATGGTTTGAGTGTCCCTTTCCTCACACGATTTCAGTGTGTTTGGAATTTGACTTAGGTTGCGTCGTATGCGTGCCTGATTGATTGTTTTTCCTCCTCTCATGATTCCAGCATGGTTAGAGTATTTTTCCCTTTGCATTCACCATTGCATTTTGCATGCATTGCATCGCACTATCTTGCGCACCTTACCTGTATCGCACTATTTTGTGCATTCACCCTACTCGTACTGTTTTGTACATCTTTAGCTCGCACTGTCTTGTGCACTCTCTGGTCCGGGAGACCTTAAATCCTCTGGTCTAGGAGACCTTAAATCCTGCATCTTTATTCGCACTGTCTTGTGCACCCTCTGGTCTAGGAGACCTTAAATCCTCTAAAGGTGCAATTCCTTTGGTATTTGTCGTGCCCGAACGACTTCCGGTGGTCTGGTATAGCCACCTATCTGTGTTTGCGATGAGTTCCTAGGAGACCAATTGAGACGGTGGAAACTAGAGTTCGAATGGCTCATACCTAGAACGCAAAGGTTCGGGATTTCCGAGACTAAGTCTGGTTTAAATACCCAGGGGTCTATCCTCGGCTTGAAATCTGTATAGCAGCCCCATAGATTGAGATAGCATGTGTATGCACCTCAATTCTGGATATCGAATCAACCTAGTCTGTCACCCTGTTGGAGAATAGGGAAAGCTGCGACTATAGTCAGAGAGAAAAGTAGTACTTGCGGTTCAACTGAGAAGAAGGGGAAGATTCCCACATCAGCATGAGGTAGGACATTGCTGAGGTAGGTCATTGCCAAATGCCCCTGTAAGGTACCTTCGATTCCTAACTACTACATCATCTAGTATGTCCATTGTATTGCATATAGAATACATTGCATTATAGTTTGCATGCATTTACTACATTATCCATCTATGGCTTGCGCCTTTCCATGTTGAGCTTGGTCTGGTATGTGTCTATACTTTTCACATCGAAGCATGGTTATGAGATTTTGTGTATGCACCTATTCCACTAATGGGATTATGGTTTGAGGGTGACGGCACTATTTCTGTGTTAGATGTGGTTTGTTTGTGTCCATGCCTTTCCTAGGCAAGATACGGTTTGGCCGCGCCCCTTATCCATTGCATTCATTGCATTGTAGTGTAGTGTGTTGCATCCAGCATTTAGGATCATGATCTTTCCTCAGCAGATCATTCCTCACTTATATCATGCCACCAAATTACTTATATATTGTGTTCCGTCTACACACACATAGTTCTGCATGTGTACGAGCCTATTCCACTGATGGGATTGTGGTTTGAGGGTGTCGGCACCTTTTCTATGGTAGACGGATTTTGCATCTCCATCATCTTTATGATATTTATGTGGTTTTATATTACTTGTGGTTTGATCATCTCAAATGCATTGAATATCATTTGCATTGTTTCATTACATTGCATTGCATAAATTCCAATTTTCAAACCGGCTTCGCATAGTGTATAAGTCCAATTTTCAAACCGGCTTCGCGTAGCGTATAAGTCCAATTTCCAAACTGGCTTCGCGAAAGCGTATAAGTCCAATTATCAAACCGACTTCGCGTAGCATATAAGTCCAATTTTCAAATCGGCTTCGTGTAGCGTATAAGTCCAATTGTCAAAATCATCTTGCATATCATTTTGCATTTTTCCCCCTGCCTGCGGGCACATCTTTGTTTATCTCGCCTGTTTGTCTAAGTCTTCGGCCTTGTAAAAAATGGGTCGTCTCTAGGCTTTGACATTCACTCCCGTCACTTATGACTTCCGAGTTCTGTCAAAGAGGGGCAACTGTAGACACCCCATTTTTGACCGACCTGAAGACTCAGACATCATCGACTGAGCGCTCGGTGATGGTGCATATTGTGCTCGTTCTGAGGTTATAGCGTCTCGAGTGAGAGCCTTGCCTCCGGACTTCGGGACTCTTTTGTGCTTCGCCTCGGTTTGCGAACCAGGTTCTGTTTTCTCTTCCCGAAGGGAGGGAGAGGTCTCGTAGACCATCTCTCAATGGCCGTAGGCTACGTTTCGTGGTCGTAAGCCATTGTTCCCGTTTGGAGACCAGTTTCCGGTTTCGGAGCTGTCGGTCGTGCGCCTCGGTTCAGGACCGCTTAACTTTCACCGTTTGCTCCGGTTTTTGGCACACACCTTGTTTCCTCTCCCTAGAGGGACACTGTGGCCCGGGAAACCACCTTCGTGGTCGCATGCCACTTCCGGTGCTTGATAGTTAGTTTTAGGGGTACCCGGCTGCGCGTTTTGACCCCCGAACCCTCGTTTTGCATCGGTGTGGGTTCATTTTTGGCATGGACCCTATTTTCATTGTTAGGAAGGTGGTACAATGGTGGGAGACCACCTTTTCTTCTTGGAGACCACCTTTCTCTTCGCCGCCCGATTTTCTTGTTAGAGAGCTGGTCTCCCTCACTTTTGAGCCACATTTACTGGTCTCCCACCATACCACTGGCTTTGTTTCAGTGTGGAGACCACCAATTACCCTTGGAGACTAGCTTTCTCCTTGGAGACCACTTTTCTCTCTCCACCAATTAGTTTTCTTGTCGGGAAACTGGTCTCCCTTATTTTTAGGCCACAATTACTGGTCTCCCATATCACCACTGAGTTATATTCACCTGGGAGACCACCAATATGGGCTGCCGACCACCTAGTTTTGAGTTGGACCTTTTGACCTGGCTGGCTGACCACAAAAAGTGGCTGGCTGACCACCTGGCCTGGTCAGCCGACCACTTGAACTGGTCGGCCTACTCTCTCCTGTTTTGTCTTCCTGAGTTGCTTCCAACTGTGCCAGTTGGGAGGCATTTGCTGCATCCTCCATACACGTGTATGGAGGATGTTTAATCTTGCTTCCAAGCTTCCAAGAGAAGCTTTAGACCTCTTTGGCTATAAGAGAGACCCTCTCCCTCATTAGCAAGGGTTCAGAACTTGGTGAGAGCATACACCATATATCTCTTTTTGTCTCTCCCTTTAAGCTTCAAAGAGTGAAGTTCTTGCCCTCCTTTGCACACCATCTCACAACCTAACCTCTCCATCATCCATCTAAGCACCTTGGAGCTTATTTTCAGAGGCTAAGGAGTTGCTGTTTTGGTCCAGAAGCTGCTGGAGTTATTGGCTACAAGGGTAACACTCTTATTTCCTTTTTGGTCCTTATTTTGCTTCATATCTTAGCTATATTCTCAAGCATATTTGGGATTTGTCATAAACTGAAAAAAGTCTTATTTTGAGCTCCTCTTGAAGTTTGTTTAAGGTCATTTTTCTGTTAGGGGTCATCTACCCCCTTGCATGCTTGTTTTCATCTTGTTTTGAGCCATGCGTTAAGGCCTTTGTATTATGCTTTGTTTGACCTTTTAGCCACTGAAATCCAGTGGATTTTTAGTGGCTAGCATGCTGTTTTGAGTCCCAAAATCAGAGAGGGGTGGCCCTCACACCCCTTGTCTTGTTTACTAGCATTCTTGGCCTTACAAAGGAGCCCATATTTTCACACTTCTTGAGCATGTTTCAGGCCATTTTTTTTGGGTTTTAGCACCTGCATGAACTCTATCTAGAGGTGGTTTTTCCATATTAGGTGTCCTTTTTGAATGTGTAGAGTAACCCTCTTCATGGCCTTTCAAAGGAGCCTTTACTTGCATAATTCCTAGCCTCATTTCAGGCCATTTTTAGTGAGTTTTAGGGCCCTCATAACCTCTTTCCAGAGGTGGTTTCACCATATTAGGTGTCCCTCTTGCATGTGTAGAACAACCCTCTTTATAGCCTATCAAAGAAGCCTATCATTCTTGCATGCATAAACCATGTTTCAGTGGGTTTTTACGGTTTATTTGGCATATAATACCTTTTACTTTTGTTGGTTTAGTGGCCTCTTGAATGCTTAATATACTTGTAGTGTAAACCCTCTTCACTAGCTTGTATTGCATGTTGCTTTGGCCCTTGATTTTAGCACTTTTTGGCCATGCCTTAAACTTATTTTGTGCATGTTTTGGACTGCCTTAGCTCTGTTTTTGGGTCTCATGGTCGAATGATGCTTGTTTTGCATGCTTGTAGTACAATATCCATGCCTAGCTTTGAGTTTTGGGGCCTATTGCATGCTTATGTTGAGGTGTTTCCATATTTTGGGGCCATTGTATATCATATTTCAAAGCTTATATGCATGCCATATATCCATGTTTTCCACTCTTTAAATACGTTTGAGAGTTGTGCATAAATGCCTTGTTTTCGAACCATTGCGTGAGCTTCATTTCCATGCATGTTGAGCCATCATTTTAGGCCATTTTCCCACTGTTTTGGACCTGCCTAGGGTCTGTTTGGGGTCGGTTTTGTCATTTGTGCATTGCTTTGTGTACCTCTAGTGTAATCTGCTTCACTAGTTTCGACATTCGGGCCATCTAGCATGCATTGGGTGACATATTTGCATGATTCGGGACCATGGTGCATCATGTTTCAGAGCTGAAAAATGTGTGTTTGTATGCCATATTTCATCCTTTGCCATACTTTGATAAAGTTGCATTTGGTGCTTTAGGATCGGTCCCTTGCATTAGGCATATTTGCATGAGTGTTCTTGCCTTTAATTTCACCATGAATAATGCCCAATAAATGCACACACA
>NW_021025427.1:105009-160780 GCF_004153795.1 Camellia sinensis
TTTCCCTTTTATTTACCAGCTTATGATGGTTAGTTTAGGGCATGTTTCAATTAGCATCCTTATGCTTTGCATGTTTGCATTCATTCATTTGTCTTGCATGCACCGGACTCGGCTCACCATGCTAACTGCATTGTATTTCAATTCCGAGTTGAATACATGATCAATTGTTGCATTTCATATGCCATTTTAGAATAGCCGAGCCTATCTTAGTTGCATTCTTGCATGTGTTGCATTAGGCATTTCAGCATAGTTAGGATTCATCATGTTTTCTAATTAGCTTCTTTCTTTGGCTCAGAGTACTCGGTAAGTGTTTATGCTTTAGCATCCTTGCATGCGTGTGAGTGACTGCCATGATAGCATGCTTACCATGAGGCTAACTGCTTATGTGATATAACTGCCTGAATGCCTGTGGGTGGAGGTTGGGTTATTTGAATTGGAACAACGTATTGAATGCGAGATTTAAGCCCACTTGAGAGTGGCAAAATCATGTTTTCTAAGCCCACTTGAGGGTGGCAAAATCAGCATTTTAGCCTACTTGCGAGTAGCAAATCACTTTAAAAAACAAACATGAGATGTTTTGTTTCAATTCAGGCGACCCAGTCTATACTTGTATGCTGTGCGCATCACATAGTAATTCTAGGCTAATAAACCGGAATAAGAGCACATATGTTTTCAAAACTCGATATCATGGTTAGTAAAGGCTGATCTTTGATTAGGCGAGCGGGGGTGCTCATGAAGTGACCTTCCCCAATCATACCCAAGTTCCCGAGCCGAGGCAACTCTGGTGATGACGAACACGTGGCCTTAGGCACGAGTTAGGGTTTCCTAAATTCCCTCAAAATAAAATATTTAGGTGGCGACTCTATATCTAGCAAAGCAGTCCATGTTTGGCACTTCTTTCTAAAAATCAGTTTTTCAAAACGATTTGCCGGATTTGGACTCTTTGATGATTCATCGGTTTTGCATTGCACTCTGCGAGATTAGATACAGGACCGTGACATTTGAGTCCTGAACTGTAGTGAGCCCAAACGAACAAAATGGGATTTCCCTCTCGGGGCGTTCGAGGACGTCTACAATAGTAAAGGCCTCACACTGAGTAGGGTTCACTTTCCCCTGAAATAGAGTGCTCAAACAAAATATGATTTATCAGGTGGAGGAATAGGACTTCAATCCTTAAGCAATGTGCAAACTATTGTCTTAATCTAACTTAACTTAAATTCTTTAGATTCTAAATTCTCTCTCCACAATACTAGATTAAATTTCACTCCTCTTACGTTATCAACTAAAACTATATAGTCTACAAACAAAACGATATCCTCTTGAATGTTCCTAATTGATTCATTTATAATTTATAACTAACGCAAAAAGATAAGGATTTAGTATTGATTTTTTGATGTCAACAACTTCACTACATATTTTTTTTTCTTTAAAAGGCCTTTGAAGCCATTATCACTTATCCATTGACTTCATGAAAAGTGAAATATTCATTTAACAACACAAAACATGGTAATCAAACAACATACTCATACAATTTGATCAGGTTTATAAGAGATCCCATTCTCTTCTGCCAATCAAATCACACTAAAAATAGAATCCTAAAATTGACATCCTTATTGGATATTCAAAACACAAAAAAAGAAAAAGGAAAAGGAAAAAATAGCCTAATTATGTCACGCCCCAAACCCGCCCCTAAAAGTTTGGGCATGATCACTTCAAAAACGGACAATTAATTCGATACATACAACATATAGGGCCTAAACGGAAGCATTTAATAACATAAAATAATATAAATTAACATCCATTGAGCTCATACCTATATGCCAGGATCTCAATGTGCCATTAAACAGTTCCAAATATGATAGACAGATATACGAGAAGCAGATATTTGCAGTCACACAATAACATATATGGACATATGTGCAGAACCAGCCTCGCACGTGGGCATATGAGACGGAAAGTATACCAGAAAGAATACAAGAGGGTCGGGTTATTACACTCTCTCCCCCTTAAAATAAGTTTGGTCCCTCAAACTTGTTTTTACCATGTAACAGATTAGAAATCTTAGTCTCACACCATTGTCCAATTCTGTTATAGATGTTCAATTAATTCCTCAGTTCGAACAATTCACAGGTTAATCCGATATTTATCACAATTATTCAAAAGTTCTCAACATAATAAGCATCTCATAGTTTTATCCAACTAGTCGTTTCGATGTCTATTTTAGGCATGTAGAAATAAAAATAACAACTCCATATATTTATTTCATAGGATCATGTGTCGAATAAGATAAGACTACAAGAGTCCATTGCAGGACATTCAAGGCATAAAATCCCCAGTAGGCAGGGTTTATAATCACAATATTTTCCTGTCAATAAGTTCCATAGCATCAATTCTCAAATACAGAAACATAATAGATATCATTTCCTTAAGTACATAATTCATATATTCCTATAGCATTCGTTAATTTCAATCACAATAAAAAAAAAATGTTCTCCACTATGTTCATAACCAGATCGACCCAGCATTAATAGTTCATATGCAACTCTCATTAGAAGGTACATGTTCAAACTTGCCCAGTTAAGTAATTCCTTGGGTAAATCAAATAGTGCAATTCACTCAGAGATGAGTTGTCAATTAAGGATATATATAGTTTTCAAAAGAAATCAATTACGTGGTTAGATTCAAATCCGATTATGCATAATTGAATCAGGCGTCACAGTCTACCAAGCAAGGTTTTGCTTAATTACAGGGTATACCTCCTTCCAGCAGTCACAAATGAGTCGCTTAGCTACATAGCCACTAGCTTCACAATTTATTCCTAGTATTCCTCTATTACCAAGAACATATCAAAGTCATACCTATATTGGTTCAAAATTATATGTAATAGTTCTTAACAAGGTCAGGGCAATAGGAAGAAGAATCCCAGTAAACATCATTAATTCCCTATAGCATTTTTTGGGTGAATAAATTTCCTATTCCCTATAGCATTATTTCTAAGTACAGTAATATAAAGAGAACCATGCTCCGAATCAACAGTTATGATAATATCAAAGCAAGTACCATACAGTTTTACAAATTCCTACAGACATACCATTCTAGACACTTAGTCACACCGTCATAAATTCGAATATGAGCAATAGATACAAATATAATAACCATCATTTCGAGCAAGGAGAGTCATTCAAAGATAAGGTCATAAATCAAGGTCAAAATCGTATTTAGTTAATCAGTCATAACAGTAAGGTACCACATCCTCCCTTATTAAGCATTTCCTCTTGTTACGGTAAAAAGTAATCCGATTCATTTTTTTCCCTCATCATTTCAGTGTTCTATTGTCTAGATAATTTTTCCTTTTCCAACTGTAGGGCACAAGATCAACCATATTGTTCAGTATCCACAATTTATAATTACAGTGGCCCAGCAAATAGCCTTACGGAAATCACAGACCAGTCATGCGACTTAGTCATTAAACATAAGCATAGCATCTAGTTACTTCACGTACGTAGGTTCTACTAGGTCCGTTCATAGGTCGTAAATTCCATTAACTATTCAGCAACCATAGTAATCACACCCTTCCGAAGTCTATCATGTCAAGAAATTCAATGGTATAGCAAAAGAATAGTTTCATTGATTCATAAATGGCTCTAAGCCACATTGATTCATAAATGGCTCTAAGCCACATTGATTCATAAATGGCTCTAAGCCACATTGATTCATAAATGGCTCTAAGCCACATTGATTCATAAATGGCTCTAAGCCACATTGATTCATAAATGGCTCTAAGCCACATTGATTCATAAATGGCTCTAAGCCACATTGATTCATAAATGGCTCTAAGCCACATTGATTCATAAATGGCTCTAAGCCACATTGATTCATAAATGGCTCTAAGCCACATTGATTCATAAATGGCTCTAAGCCACATTGATTCATAAATGGCTCTAAGCCACATTGATTCATAAATGGCTCTAAGCCACATTGATTCATAAATGGCTCTAAGCCACATTGATTCATAAATGGCTCTAAGCCACATTGATTCATAAATGGCTCTAAGCCACATTGATTCATAAATGGCTCTAAGCCACATTGATTCATAAATGGCTCTAAGCCACATTGATTCATAAATGGCTCTAAGCCACATTGATTCATAAATGGCTCTAAGCCACATTGATTCATAAATGGCTCTAAGCCACATTGATTCATAAATGGCTCTAAGCCACATTGATTCATAAATGGCTCTAAGCCACATTGATTCATAAATGGCTCTAAGCCACATTGATTCATAAATGGCTCTAAGCCACATTGATTCATAAATGGCTCTAAGCCACATTGATTCATAAATGGCTCTAAGCCACATTGATTCATAAATGGCTCTAAGCCACATTGATTCATAAATGGCTCTAAGCCACATTGATTCATAAATGGCTCTAAGCCACATTGATTCATAAATGGCTCTAAGCCACATTGATTCATAAATGGCTCTAAGCCACATTGATTCATAAATGGCTCTAAGCCACATTGATTCATAAATGGCTCTAAGCCACATTGATTCATAAATGGCTCTAAGCCACATTGATTCATAAATGGCTCTAAGCCACATTGATTCATAAATGGCTCTAAGCCACATTGATTCATAAATGGCTCTAAGCCACATTGATTCATAAATGGCTCTAAGCCACATTGATTCATAAATGGCTCTAAGCCACATTGATTCATAAATGGCTCTAAGCCACATTGATTCATAAATGGCTCTAAGCCACATTGATTCATAAATGGCTCTAAGCCACATTGATTCATAAATGGCTCTAAGCCACATTGATTCATAAATGGCTCTAAGCCACATTGATTCATAAATGGCTCTAAGCCACATTGATTCATAAATGGCTCTAAGCCACATTGATTCATAAATGGCTCTAAGCCACATTGATTCATAAATGGCTCTAAGCCACATTGATTCATAAATGGCTCTAAGCCACATTGATTCATAAATGGCTCTAAGCCACATTGATTCATAAATGGCTCTAAGCCACATTGATTCATAAATGGCTCTAAGCCACATTGATTCATAAATGGCTCTAAGCCACATTGATTCATAAATGGCTCTAAGCCACATTGATTCATAAATGGCTCTAAGCCACATTGATTCATAAATGGCTCTAAGCCACATTGATTCATAAATGGCTCTAAGCCACATTGATTCATAAATGGCTCTAAGCCACATTGATTCATAAATGGCTCTAAGCCACATTGATTCATAAATGGCTCTAAGCCACATTGATTCATAAATGGCTCTAAGCCACATTGATTCATAAATGGCTCTAAGCCACATTGATTCATAAATGGCTCTAAGCCACATTGATTCATAAATGGCTCTAAGCCACATTGATTCATAAATGGCTCTAAGCCACATTGATTCATAAATGGCTCTAAGCCACATTGATTCATAAATGGCTCTAAGCCACATTGATTCATAAATGGCTCTAAGCCACATTGATTCATAAATGGCTCTAAGCCACATTGATTCATAAATGGCTCTAAGCCACATTGATTCATAAATGGCTCTAAGCCACATTGATTCATAAATGGCTCTAAGCCACATTGATTCATAAATGGCTCTAAGCCACATTGATTCATAAATGGCTCTAAGCCACATTGATTCATAAATGGCTCTAAGCCACATTGATTCATAAATGGCTCTAAGCCACATTGATTCATAAATGGCTCTAAGCCACATTGATTCATAAATGGCTCTAAGCCACATTGATTCATAAATGGCTCTAAGCCACATTGATTCATAAATGGCTCTAAGCCACATTGATTCATAAATGGCTCTAAGCCACATTGATTCATAAATGGCTCTAAGCCACATTGATTCATAAATGGCTCTAAGCCACATTGATTCATAAATGGCTCTAAGCCACATTGATTCATAAATGGCTCTAAGCCACATTGATTCATAAATGGCTCTAAGCCACATTGATTCATAAATGGCTCTAAGCCACATTGATTCATAAATGGCTCTAAGCCACATTGATTCATAAATGGCTCTAAGCCACATTGATTCATAAATGGCTCTAAGCCACATTGATTCATAAATGGCTCTAAGCCACATTGATTCATAAATGGCTCTAAGCCACATTGATTCATAAATGGCTCTAAGCCACATTGATTCATAAATGGCTCTAAGCCACATTGATTCATAAATGGCTCTAAGCCACATTGATTCATAAATGGCTCTAAGCCACATTGATTCATAAATGGCTCTAAGCCACATTGATTCATAAATGGCTCTAAGCCACATTGATTCATAAATGGCTCTAAGCCACATTGATTCATAAATGGCTCTAAGCCACATTGATTCATAAATGGCTCTAAGCCACATTGATTCATAAATGGCTCTAAGCCACATTGATTCATAAATGGCTCTAAGCCACATTGATTCATAAATGGCTCTAAGCCACATTGATTCATAAATGGCTCTAAGCCACATTGATTCATAAATGGCTCTAAGCCACATTGATTCATAAATGGCTCTAAGCCACATTGATTCATAAATGGCTCTAAGCCACATTGATTCATAAATGGCTCTAAGCCACATTGATTCATAAATGGCTCTAAGCCACATTGATTCATAAATGGCTCTAAGCCACATTGATTCATAAATGGCTCTAAGCCACATTGATTCATAAATGGCTCTAAGCCACATTGATTCATAAATGGCTCTAAGCCACATTGATTCATAAATGGCTCTAAGCCACATTGATTCATAAATGGCTCTAAGCCACATTGATTCATAAATGGCTCTAAGCCACATTGATTCATAAATGGCTCTAAGCCACATTGATTCATAAATGGCTCTAAGCCACATTGATTCATAAATGGCTCTAAGCCACATTGATTCATAAATGGCTCTAAGCCACATTGATTCATAAATGGCTCTAAGCCACATTGATTCATAAATGGCTCTAAGCCACATTGATTCATAAATGGCTCTAAGCCACATTGATTCATAAATGGCTCTAAGCCACATTGATTCATAAATGGCTCTAAGCCACATTGATTCATAAATGGCTCTAAGCCACATTGATTCATAAATGGCTCTAAGCCACATTGATTCATAAATGGCTCTAAGCCACATTGATTCATAAATGGCTCTAAGCCACATTGATTCATAAATGGCTCTAAGCCACATTGATTCATAAATGGCTCTAAGCCACATTGATTCATAAATGGCTCTAAGCCACATTGATTCATAAATGGCTCTAAGCCACATTGATTCATAAATGGCTCTAAGCCACATTGATTCATAAATGGCTCTAAGCCACATTGATTCATAAATGGCTCTAAGCCACATTGATTCATAAATGGCTCTAAGCCACATTGATTCATAAATGGCTCTAAGCCACATTGATTCATAAATGGCTCTAAGCCACATTGATTCATAAATGGCTCTAAGCCACATTGATTCATAAATGGCTCTAAGCCACATTGATTCATAAATGGCTCTAAGCCACATTGATTCATAAATGGCTCTAAGCCACATTGATTCATAAATGGCTCTAAGCCACATTGATTCATAAATGGCTCTAAGCCACATTGATTCATAAATGGCTCTAAGCCACATTGATTCATAAATGGCTCTAAGCCACATTGATTCATAAATGGCTCTAAGCCACATTGATTCATAAATGGCTCTAAGCCACATTGATTCATAAATGGCTCTAAGCCACATTGATTCATAAATGGCTCTAAGCCACATTGATTCATAAATGGCTCTAAGCCACATTGATTCATAAATGGCTCTAAGCCACATTGATTCATAAATGGCTCTAAGCCACATTGATTCATAAATGGCTCTAAGCCACATTGATTCATAAATGGCTCTAAGCCACATTGATTCATAAATGGCTCTAAGCCACATTGATTCATAAATGGCTCTAAGCCACATTGATTCATAAATGGCTCTAAGCCACATTGATTCATAAATGGCTCTAAGCCACATTGATTCATAAATGGCTCTAAGCCACATTGATTCATAAATGGCTCTAAGCCACATTGATTCATAAATGGCTCTAAGCCACATTGATTCATAAATGGCTCTAAGCCACATTGATTCATAAATGGCTCTAAGCCACATTGATTCATAAATGGCTCTAAGCCACATTGATTCATAAATGGCTCTAAGCCACATTGATTCATAAATGGCTCTAAGCCACATTGATTCATAAATGGCTCTAAGCCACATTGATTCATAAATGGCTCTAAGCCACATTGATTCATAAATGGCTCTAAGCCACATTGATTCATAAATGGCTCTAAGCCACATTGATTCATAAATGGCTCTAAGCCACATTGATTCATAAATGGCTCTAAGCCACATTGATTCATAAATGGCTCTAAGCCACATTGATTCATAAATGGCTCTAAGCCACATTGATTCATAAATGGCTCTAAGCCACATTGATTCATAAATGGCTCTAAGCCACATTGATTCATAAATGGCTCTAAGCCACATTGATTCATAAATGGCTCTAAGCCACATTGATTCATAAATGGCTCTAAGCCACATTGATTCATAAATGGCTCTAAGCCACATTGATTCATAAATGGCTCTAAGCCACATTGATTCATAAATGGCTCTAAGCCACATTGATTCATAAATGGCTCTAAGCCACATTGATTCATAAATGGCTCTAAGCCACATTGATTCATAAATGGCTCTAAGCCACATTGATTCATAAATGGCTCTAAGCCACATTGATTCATAAATGGCTCTAAGCCACATTGATTCATAAATGGCTCTAAGCCACATTGATTCATAAATGGCTCTAAGCCACATTGATTCATAAATGGCTCTAAGCCACATTGATTCATAAATGGCTCTAAGCCACATTGATTCATAAATGGCTCTAAGCCACATTGATTCATAAATGGCTCTAAGCCACATTGATTCATAAATGGCTCTAAGCCACATTGATTCATAAATGGCTCTAAGCCACATTGATTCATAAATGGCTCTAAGCCACATTGATTCATAAATGGCTCTAAGCCACATTGATTCATAAATGGCTCTAAGCCACATTGATTCATAAATGGCTCTAAGCCACATTGATTCATAAATGGCTCTAAGCCACATTGATTCATAAATGGCTCTAAGCCACATTGATTCATAAATGGCTCTAAGCCACATTGATTCATAAATGGCTCTAAGCCACATTGATTCATAAATGGCTCTAAGCCACATTGATTCATAAATGGCTCTAAGCCACATTGATTCATAAATGGCTCTAAGCCACATTGATTCATAAATGGCTCTAAGCCACATTGATTCATAAATGGCTCTAAGCCACATTGATTCATAAATGGCTCTAAGCCACATTGATTCATAAATGGCTCTAAGCCACATTGATTCATAAATGGCTCTAAGCCACATTGATTCATAAATGGCTCTAAGCCACATTGATTCATAAATGGCTCTAAGCCACATTGATTCATAAATGGCTCTAAGCCACATTGATTCATAAATGGCTCTAAGCCACATTGATTCATAAATGGCTCTAAGCCACATTGATTCATAAATGGCTCTAAGCCACATTGATTCATAAATGGCTCTAAGCCACATTGATTCATAAATGGCTCTAAGCCACATTGATTCATAAATGGCTCTAAGCCACATTGATTCATAAATGGCTCTAAGCCACATTGATTCATAAATGGCTCTAAGCCACATTGATTCATAAATGGCTCTAAGCCACATTGATTCATAAATGGCTCTAAGCCACATTGATTCATAAATGGCTCTAAGCCACATTGATTCATAAATGGCTCTAAGCCACATTGATTCATAAATGGCTCTAAGCCACATTGATTCATAAATGGCTCTAAGCCACATTGATTCATAAATGGCTCTAAGCCACATTGATTCATAAATGGCTCTAAGCCACATTGATTCATAAATGGCTCTAAGCCACATTGATTCATAAATGGCTCTAAGCCACATTGATTCATAAATGGCTCTAAGCCACATTGATTCATAAATGGCTCTAAGCCACATTGATTCATAAATGGCTCTAAGCCACATTGATTCATAAATGGCTCTAAGCCACATTGATTCATAAATGGCTCTAAGCCACATTGATTCATAAATGGCTCTAAGCCACATTGATTCATAAATGGCTCTAAGCCACATTGATTCATAAATGGCTCTAAGCCACATTGATTCATAAATGGCTCTAAGCCACATTGATTCATAAATGGCTCTAAGCCACATTGATTCATAAATGGCTCTAAGCCACATTGATTCATAAATGGCTCTAAGCCACATTGATTCATAAATGGCTCTAAGCCACATTGATTCATAAATGGCTCTAAGCCACATTGATTCATAAATGGCTCTAAGCCACATTGATTCATAAATGGCTCTAAGCCACATTGATTCATAAATGGCTCTAAGCCACATTGATTCATAAATGGCTCTAAGCCACATTGATTCATAAATGGCTCTAAGCCACATTGATTCATAAATGGCTCTAAGCCACATTGATTCATAAATGGCTCTAAGCCACATTGATTCATAAATGGCTCTAAGCCACATTGATTCATAAATGGCTCTAAGCCACATTGATTCATAAATGGCTCTAAGCCACATTGATTCATAAATGGCTCTAAGCCACATTGATTCATAAATGGCTCTAAGCCACATTGATTCATAAATGGCTCTAAGCCACATTGATTCATAAATGGCTCTAAGCCACATTGATTCATAAATGGCTCTAAGCCACATTGATTCATAAATGGCTCTAAGCCACATTGATTCATAAATGGCTCTAAGCCACATTGATTCATAAATGGCTCTAAGCCACATTGATTCATAAATGGCTCTAAGCCACATTGATTCATAAATGGCTCTAAGCCACATTGATTCATAAATGGCTCTAAGCCACATTGATTCATAAATGGCTCTAAGCCACATTGATTCATAAATGGCTCTAAGCCACATTGATTCATAAATGGCTCTAAGCCACATTGATTCATAAATGGCTCTAAGCCACATTGATTCATAAATGGCTCTAAGCCACATTGATTCATAAATGGCTCTAAGCCACATTGATTCATAAATGGCTCTAAGCCACATTGATTCATAAATGGCTCTAAGCCACATTGATTCATAAATGGCTCTAAGCCACATTGATTCATAAATGGCTCTAAGCCACATTGATTCATAAATGGCTCTAAGCCACATTGATTCATAAATGGCTCTAAGCCACATTGATTCATAAATGGCTCTAAGCCACATTGATTCATAAATGGCTCTAAGCCACATTGATTCATAAATGGCTCTAAGCCACATTGATTCATAAATGGCTCTAAGCCACATTGATTCATAAATGGCTCTAAGCCACATTGATTCATAAATGGCTCTAAGCCACATTGATTCATAAATGGCTCTAAGCCACATTGATTCATAAATGGCTCTAAGCCACATTGATTCATAAATGGCTCTAAGCCACATTGATTCATAAATGGCTCTAAGCCACATTGATTCATAAATGGCTCTAAGCCACATTGATTCATAAATGGCTCTAAGCCACATTGATTCATAAATGGCTCTAAGCCACATTGATTCATAAATGGCTCTAAGCCACATTGATTCATAAATGGCTCTAAGCCACATTGATTCATAAATGGCTCTAAGCCACATTGATTCATAAATGGCTCTAAGCCACATTGATTCATAAATGGCTCTAAGCCACATTGATTCATAAATGGCTCTAAGCCACATTGATTCATAAATGGCTCTAAGCCACATTGATTCATAAATGGCTCTAAGCCACATTGATTCATAAATGGCTCTAAGCCACATTGATTCATAAATGGCTCTAAGCCACATTGATTCATAAATGGCTCTAAGCCACATTGATTCATAAATGGCTCTAAGCCACATTGATTCATAAATGGCTCTAAGCCACATTGATTCATAAATGGCTCTAAGCCACATTGATTCATAAATGGCTCTAAGCCACATTGATTCATAAATGGCTCTAAGCCACATTGATTCATAAATGGCTCTAAGCCACATTGATTCATAAATGGCTCTAAGCCACATTGATTCATAAATGGCTCTAAGCCACATTGATTCATAAATGGCTCTAAGCCACATTGATTCATAAATGGCTCTAAGCCACATTGATTCATAAATGGCTCTAAGCCACATTGATTCATAAATGGCTCTAAGCCACATTGATTCATAAATGGCTCTAAGCCACATTGATTCATAAATGGCTCTAAGCCACATTGATTCATAAATGGCTCTAAGCCACATTGATTCATAAATGGCTCTAAGCCACATTGATTCATAAATGGCTCTAAGCCACATTGATTCATAAATGGCTCTAAGCCACATTGATTCATAAATGGCTCTAAGCCACATTGATTCATAAATGGCTCTAAGCCACATTGATTCATAAATGGCTCTAAGCCACATTGATTCATAAATGGCTCTAAGCCACATTGATTCATAAATGGCTCTAAGCCACATTGATTCATAAATGGCTCTAAGCCACATTGATTCATAAATGGCTCTAAGCCACATTGATTCATAAATGGCTCTAAGCCACATTGATTCATAAATGGCTCTAAGCCACATTGATTCATAAATGGCTCTAAGCCACATTGATTCATAAATGGCTCTAAGCCACATTGATTCATAAATGGCTCTAAGCCACATTGATTCATAAATGGCTCTAAGCCACATTGATTCATAAATGGCTCTAAGCCACATTGATTCATAAATGGCTCTAAGCCACATTGATTCATAAATGGCTCTAAGCCACATTGATTCATAAATGGCTCTAAGCCACATTGATTCATAAATGGCTCTAAGCCACATTGATTCATAAATGGCTCTAAGCCACATTGATTCATAAATGGCTCTAAGCCACATTGATTCATAAATGGCTCTAAGCCACATTGATTCATAAATGGCTCTAAGCCACATTGATTCATAAATGGCTCTAAGCCACATTGATTCATAAATGGCTCTAAGCCACATTGATTCATAAATGGCTCTAAGCCACATTGATTCATAAATGGCTCTAAGCCACATTGATTCATAAATGGCTCTAAGCCACATTGATTCATAAATGGCTCTAAGCCACATTGATTCATAAATGGCTCTAAGCCACATTGATTCATAAATGGCTCTAAGCCACATTGATTCATAAATGGCTCTAAGCCACATTGATTCATAAATGGCTCTAAGCCACATTGATTCATAAATGGCTCTAAGCCACATTGATTCATAAATGGCTCTAAGCCACATTGATTCATAAATGGCTCTAAGCCACATTGATTCATAAATGGCTCTAAGCCACATTGATTCATAAATGGCTCTAAGCCACATTGATTCATAAATGGCTCTAAGCCACATTGATTCATAAATGGCTCTAAGCCACATTGATTCATAAATGGCTCTAAGCCACATTGATTCATAAATGGCTCTAAGCCACATTGATTCATAAATGGCTCTAAGCCACATTGATTCATAAATGGCTCTAAGCCACATTGATTCATAAATGGCTCTAAGCCACATTGATTCATAAATGGCTCTAAGCCACATTGATTCATAAATGGCTCTAAGCCACATTGATTCATAAATGGCTCTAAGCCACATTGATTCATAAATGGCTCTAAGCCACATTGATTCATAAATGGCTCTAAGCCACATTGATTCATAAATGGCTCTAAGCCACATTGATTCATAAATGGCTCTAAGCCACATTGATTCATAAATGGCTCTAAGCCACATTGATTCATAAATGGCTCTAAGCCACATTGATTCATAAATGGCTCTAAGCCACATTGATTCATAAATGGCTCTAAGCCACATTGATTCATAAATGGCTCTAAGCCACATTGATTCATAAATGGCTCTAAGCCACATTGATTCATAAATGGCTCTAAGCCACATTGATTCATAAATGGCTCTAAGCCACATTGATTCATAAATGGCTCTAAGCCACATTGATTCATAAATGGCTCTAAGCCACATTGATTCACAAATGGCTCTAAGCCACATTGGTTCACAAGTTCACAATTGCCTTGATACATTCCATTAGTCATAAGCTTTCACATAAGATGTGTACAACCTTAAGCCCAAAAATTATGACAAGAAGGGTTGTGGATGAAAATTAGACAAACATTTACATACCTTAAGCCCAAATCCCAACCTTCTTGAGGACCTTCTCTCTCTACCCTTCAATTCTTAAGTTTAGGTTATGAATTCCTTGGTTTGTCAAATGACCAAGAACACACATATATATTTCCATAAAGAGAGAATAAGACGAAAATCAATCGTTTACACATCCGAAAATTGAAATTTCACAGAAGTGCTTAATATTACCTAAAAATTATGCTGGTTCCAAATATATGATCAATTTTGATTTATTAAGCTGCTAAGGCCCTCATTTTCTACTTTATCGTTCTAGTAGTAATAGATACTTTTCTTTCCTAACAGATACAATTCATTCCACAAGGCACTACAACATAATTACTTGAACTTATTTTCTTGTACAGTTTCATCTTAGGCATTTAACAGCACAGCATAAAGGACTAACATATATCACAAGCACACATGAGGGTCGGGTTGTTACAGAACTGTAGGACTATCGTATCCGAAAGGAGCAGGAAAAGTAAGCTACAATGAGGTCATCAGCAAAGAATAAGTGAGTGAGACTAGGTCCACCTCTAGTAACTTTTATCCCCTTGCAACTTTTTTTCTCAGCTTTGAAGCTGATCATGTTAGATAATCTCTCCATACATAAGACAAAAAGATAAGGGGATAAAGGATCGCCTTGCCTCAAGCCCCTCTTAGATTGCAATTTCTCAAGAGGTTCCCCATTCCAAATTATAGCAGTACTCACAGTAGTAATACAACACATAACAATATCAATGAAGTTTTTATCAAAATTGAATTCCTCAAGGGTTTGTTTCAAGAAATCCCAAGAAATTTTGTCATAAGCTTTTTCCAAATCAAGTTTTAAAATCATGACCCCTTGCTTCCCTTTTTGAGGTTTAAAGAGTGTATGATTTCTTGAGTTATGATTATATTGTCACTAGTGTTTCTCTCGGGTATGAAGCTACATTGGTTGGATCTAATAATTTTACTCAGAAAAGGTCGAATTCTACTAACAAGGATTTTAGAGATGATCTTATAGGTCACATTACTGAGACTAATAGGCCTAAATTACTTAATGTTCGCTGGATTCTCAACTTTAGGAATTAAGGCAACAAGAGTTCTATTAATCTCAAAAGGAATATGCTTCTTGTAAAAATATTTTTTGACAAAGTCACAGACAGCAGGGCCAACAATAGACCAGTAGGTATGATAAAATATAGCTTGAAACCCATCTCTACCAGGTGCTTTGAAAGCACTAATGTTTTTCACAGCTTTCCAAACCTCCTCATCAGTGACATTACAAGTAATTAGGGCATTCTCTTCCTCATTCAATTTACTACTCCCCAGATTGCTCAATGCTCAAGAGTGCTGGTAGTGGTTTGGCTAAACAAGTTGTTGAAGAAATTAGTGATTATGGTTTTAGGAATGTTAGGTTGGTCAATCCAGATGCCTTCCTCATTTTTTAGAACATCAATCCTTATTCTTCTCCTTTTGGTCAGGATTGTAAGGTGAAAGAACTTGGTATTTCTCTTACCTTAGGTGATCCAGTTGGCACGAGTTTTTTGAAACCACAAAAGTTCTTCCTGATAGAGAATTTTGTTATACTGTTCAACAAGGTCCAATTCTAAGGTGTGGATACTATGGGAATAAATGTTGGCTTGGGATTTCTGTATGCTTTCAATTTGTCCAAGAAGCCACCTTTTTTGTGAAAAATATTACCAAAAACTTCTTTATTCCAGACACTGGCTTCATGTGCAAGAGTGTCAAGCTTACTTATTAGAGATGGGTGTGGGTTGGTCCAACTCTTATTAACCACAGATTTAAAGTCATCATGAGTAATCGAAGCAGCAAGGAATTTAAACGGCTTACAAGTAGGGTTAAAGGAAGACATACCTTGTGTGAACACCATCATAGAGGAATGGTTAGAATAAGTGCGAGGCAAGTTACGAACATCTCCTTCAGGAAAACTAGTTCTCCACTATGTATTGCACATAGCTCTGTCCAACTTGACCATGGTATTAGCCCATCAGTTCCGGTTATTAGACCAAGTTAATCTAGATCCTAAGTAGCCCATATCCATAAGCTTACATTTATTCATCCTCTTACGAAACTTCCTACTCCGTCTTTGGTCTTTTCTCTGACTCAGATTTTGGTTGCCAGTGAAGCTCCTTTTTTCATTATTGGTGGAGAAATCATTAAAATCCCATGCAACTAGCCAAGGTTCACTCATGTTTTGTAAGATTACTTCTAGGTGCTCCCATAACTCTTCATGTTTGTTATTGTTTGGGCTTGCATAGATTGCTAAAAGCAGCCAATCTGGGAAGTCTGTCTAGATATAGTTGCTGTGATCAATTGGGAACTAGCCTCCTGTCATAACCCGAACCCGCCCTCGTGGGTTAAGGACATAACCGGCCAGTAATCGGGAGATTACCTACGGCCTCAAACTAAACTAAACGTATTTTAACAGAGTTAATGGGGGCCAAACGGAAGCAATTTAAAAACTTTGTCCTTAGAGTTGTGCTTACATGGCACGTCAAACAAGTCATACATATAAACATTAATAACTCACAACAGAATTAAAGTATCAAAAAGTTCTGTACAGATAGGATCATCCAAAACTAAGTCAACCTATGAACTATATACAGACATATACAAAGGCTCCGCCAACATGACAACATAAAACAAAATAACAAAGGCGAAGGCGAGTCTCATGCGTGAGACACATAGGTTGACTTTCCAAAACTCGGTTGTTCCATACAGACTTCACTGGGGCTGGGTCGGGGTTTGGACCTCTCTTGGCTCACCTACAAACACACGAATGAGCGTGAGCGGAAGCCCAGTGAGTAATATCAAATAAAGAAAATACATTGGAACATTATACAACAGACGGCCTTTGGCCCAATTCATTCATGTCAAACTGGCCTTTGGCCTTTTTCGAACGTTTATATCAGACTGGCCTTTTTGGCCTTATCACACTTTCATATCAAACTGGCCTTTCGGCCCTTCCAAACTTGTCATACGAAACTGATATTTAAGCCTTTCAAACTTGTCATATCAAACTGGCATTTAAGCCTCTCAAAATTGTCATATCAAACTGGCATTTAATCCTTTCAAACTTGTTATGTCAAACTGGCATTCAAGCCTCTAAAACTTGTCATAATAAACTGGAATTTAAGCCTTTCAAACTTGTTATGTCAAACTGGCATTTAAGCCTTTCAAACTTGTCATATCAGACTGGCGTTTAAGCCTTTCAAACTTGTCATATCAGACTGGCATTTAAGCCTTTCAAACTTTGTCCACTATTCAAAATTAATGAACTTTACAAAACTTACATAGAAGTAAGCAATTGGAAAACAATATATATTTCAGATATTACTCACAGTGATCGATTTGCGGATTTGTCCTGGAGCTCGACCCTACACATTCCATGAACACAAAAGGGTCACTAACAATCTAATCCGTTCTAAATTCACATTTTCCTCTTTAGGCTTTATTCTTATCTCTTTAACTCATTTACAATGTTTAACACATGCCTAAGAGTGCTTGCAAGTGAAAGAGAATGGAAAACGGAACACAAAATGCGAAAACAAAATCTTAGAAGACAAGGTCCCCGCTCGAGCGTGGACTACCCCACTCGAGCGGACCTTTAAGGCCTATAAAAGTACTGGTTGCATGAAAAATAAGCTCGAGCGTGAAATAGGGTGCTCGAGTAGAAGGCCTGTCTATAAAGCTCTACGCTCGAGCGTGAAATATCCCGCTCGAGCGGACACCAAGTCTGCAAAAAGTACTGGGAGCACGTATTTGCCGCTCGAACGGCCATTGCCCCGCTCGAGCGGACATCAAAATTCTGGGTTTCCCAGATTGTGTTCTTGAGTTCAAAATTTAATCCGTTCTTTAATTCACATTTTCCTCTTTA
Source organism: Camellia sinensis (assembly GCF_004153795.1). Classification (NCBI taxonomy): domain Eukaryota; kingdom Viridiplantae; phylum Streptophyta; class Magnoliopsida; order Ericales; family Theaceae; genus Camellia; species Camellia sinensis. The sequence goes on from NW_021025427.1 coordinate 123,102, forward strand.
GGCTTTATTCTTATCTCTTTAACTCATTTACAATGTTTAACACATGCCTAAGAGTGCTTGCAAGTGAAAGAGAATGGAAAACGGAACACAAAATGCGAAAACAAAATCTTAGAAGACAAGGTCCCCGCTCGAGCGTGGACTACCCCACTCGAGCGGACCTTTAAGGCCTACAAAAGTACTGGTTGCATGAAAAATAAGCTCGAGCGTGAAATAGGGTGCTCGAGTAGAAGTCCTGTCTACAAAGCTCCACGCTCGAGCGTGAAATATCCCGCTCGAGTGGACACCAAGTCTGCAAAAAGTACTGGGAGCACGTATTTGCCGCTCGAACGACCATTGCCCCGCTCGAGCGGACATCAAAATTCTGGGTTTTCCCAGATTGTGTTCTTGAGTTCAAATTTGATTCTTAACCAACAATTCATGCATTTTATAGCTCCAATTCCACACATACTTGTATTAACATGGTATAAACACCAAAACACATCATCATGGAGCTCAATTTCAAAGATTTAACACATGCATCGCTCAAATTGACACCAAACTCAATTCTAACATACACATTTATGCATTCAAAGCTCTTATCTTCATAGATTGTACATGCATGTGATGTCTAGCTCCCATTCTCAACTTAGATGATACCAATGGTGATTACACACATGAGCTTCAACTACAAATTTACATGGATTTCAACCAAATTACAACATGAATCATGTAATTGAAGCTCAATTATGCAAATTCCAACCAATTATATACATGCATGCATATATGGTCTTCCAATTGAACAAAACAAATTCAAAACATGCTCTTGACCATAAATTAACTTTGAACACACAAGATTACACCTTAAACTCATGAATTCAAGAATCAATGCTTACTTAGAAGCCCAATCTATGGTTAATTCTTGAACTAGACTTCAAATTCCCAAGCTTGAGTCAAAAATTACACAATTCTCTCCCTCTCTCTCTAACAGCCGGCCCCTCTCTTTTTCTTAGAGTTTGATCAGCCCAAGTGAAGCTAAAGGAGAGAAATGAGGGTATAGTGCTCAAATACAACAAGTCCCACTAGCCACAATTAATAATTTTAAATAGTTAGGCACTAATTCACCAATTTAATCAACTTAATCTGGTCTGAATCAAATTTTGAATTAAACTTCACCGTAGGCTCTAAAAATGATGCCAATCATAATGCCATAATCAATTTCGGGTTCTGTGGTCGATAAGGCCCTCAATTTAATTTCCAAAGCAAATAGTCAAACTGATATTCCTACGGTGAACAAATAGAAATTCAAAACCACATATATTCACATAATGGCACACAAAATCATATTAATCACATATTCATACTCAAATTAATGACCAATTAGCATACCACAGAACAGGGGTATCACAGTCTTCCCCCCTTTAGGAAGTTTGGTCGTCCAAACTTAGTTTACCTTCGTCGGGAAACAAATGTGGATAGCGTAGTCGCATGTCCTCCTCTTTTTCCCACGTGGCATTCGTCCCATAGTGTTCTTTCCATTCAACTGTCACCATTAGGATGGACTTGTTTCTCAGTTCCTTCACTTGTTGGTCAATAACTCGTTTCGGCCATTCAGCGTACTCCATATTTTCATCCAAAGTTACCCGGTGATAGTCAATCACATGAAGCGGGTCTCAGAGGTAACCCCTCAACATCGACACATGGAACACATTATGGATTTGTTCAAATCTCGGTGGCAAAGCAACTCTATAAGCAACTGGACCAAGCCTTTCCAAAATCTAAAATGGCCCAATGTAACGAGGTGACAACTTGCCCTTCTTTCCAAACCTGACTTGGCCTTTCATTGGAGACACACGAATGAACACATGGTCACCAACCTCATACTCAAGAGGTCTTCTTCAAACATCCGCATAGTTCTTTTGTCGGTCCTGAGCTGTCTTGTGCCTTTGATGGATAGTCTTGATTTTTTCAGGGGCATCTTGCACAATTTCAGGCCCAACCAAAGCTCTATCCCCGACCTATGTCCAACAAATAGGTGATCTACACCTCCTACCATACAAAGCTTTGTATGGTGCCATACCGATGCTGGAGTGGAAGCTGTTATTATAAGCAAATTCTGCAAGTGGCAAATAGTCTTCCCAACTCCCTTGAAAATCCAAAGCACACATCCGAAGCATATCTTCCAAAGTCTGTATTGTTCGTTCCGATTGCCCATCTGTCTGTGGGTGGAATGCAGTACTGAACCTCAATTCTGTTCCCATAGCTTCCTGCAAACTCTTCCACAATCTAGATACAAATTTCGAATCTCTATCTGACACAATGGATACCGGAACTCCGTGTAAACGGACAATCTCATCAACATAAATAGTAGCCAATCTATAAGCATTAAACATGGTTCTAACTGGTAGAAAATGTACAGATTTAGTTAGTCTATCAACTATAACCCAAATAGAATCCATACCTCGCGAAGTCCGAGGTAGACCAACAACGAAATCCATAGTCACATGCTCCCACTTCCGTTTAGGAATAGGGAGAGCTTGCAGTACACCGCCTGGTTTCTAATGTTCAGCCTTGACTTGCTGACATTAGAGACACTTGGACACATATTCTGCAATTTCTTTCTTCATTTTAGGCCACCAATAGGTCTGTTTCAAATCCCGGTACATTTTATTGTTGCCAAGATGCATAGCAAATACGGATTTGTGGGCTTTATCTAAAACCCTCTTCTTTAGTTCTGGAATATCTAGGACACACATTCTGTTCCGAAATATCAACACTTCATTCTTAATGCTAAACTCTACCTTCGGATTTGTCTCAAATTCATCAATCACTTTCTTGAGGAATTCATCCTCCTTCTGTTTCTGCTTGATTTCATCAATAATTGCTGGCTCGGCTATAATAGTGGCTATCAATCTGCCCTGTTCGCACATTACTACTTCGATTTCAGACCTCTCAAAATCTTGCAAGGTCTCTTTCTGTTCAGTAAGCAAACAAGCCATACTCCCCGTTGATTTTTTACGCAAGGCATCAGCAACTATATTAGCTTTACCGGGGTGATACTGAATCTCTAGATCGTAGTCCTCTATCAATTCCAGCCATCTTCTCTGTCGCATATTCAACTCTTTTTGTGTGAAAAAGTATTTTAAACTTTTGTGATCTGTGAAGACTTCACACTTTGCCCCATACAAATAATGCCGCCAGATTTTCAAAGCAAAAACAACTGCGGCCAGTTCTAGGTCATGTGTTGGATAACTCTTCTCGTATGGCCTCAACTGTCGGGAGGCGTAAGTAATAACCTTTCCGTTCTGCATTAACACACAGCCCAAACCTTTATAAGATGCATCACTGAAAATCACAAAATTTTCAGTACTTGAGGGTAGGGTCAAAATTGGTGCCATGGTCAATCTCGTTTTCAATTCATGAAAAGCAGCTTCTCTTTCGTCGTTCCATTCAAACGGTTGCCCTTTACGTGTTAGTTGGGTAAGAGGCACAGCTATTTTTGAAAAATCCTTCACAAACCTCCTGTAGTACCCAGCTAAACCCATAAAATTGTGAACTTTTGTTGCATTGGTCGGTGTAGGCCAATTCATAATTGCCTCTATTTTCTGTGGGTCCACTGAAATCCCTTCTCTGTTGATCACATGCCCTAAGAAAACAACTTCATCCAACCAAAACTCACATTTCTTTGGTTTAGCAAACAATTTCCTTTTCCTAAGTATTTGCAGGACAGTTCTCAAATGTTGTTCATGTTCAAATCTATCTTTAGAGTATATCAAAATGTCATCAATAAAGACTACGACAAATTCATCAAGGTAGGTCTTAAAAATACGGTTCATTAAGTCCATAAATGCTGCCAGAGCATTAGTCACTCCAAATGGCATAACAAGAAACTCAAAATGACCATACCTTGTTCTAAACACTGTTTTCTCAACATCTTCTGCCTTTACTTTCAACTGATGGTACCCGGACCTCAAATCAATCTTGGAAAACACCTGTGATCCCTGCAACTGGTCAAATAAATCATCTATACGGGGTAGGGGGTACTTGTTCTTTATCGTTACCTTATTCAGTTCTCGGTAATCGATGCACAAACGCAAAGTTCCATCTTTTTTTTTTCACAAATAATACTGGTGTACCCCAAGGCGAGGTGCTAGGTCGGATGAACCCCTTGTCAAGAAGGTCTTGCAACTGTTCTTTCAATTCTTTCATTTCGGTAGTAGCCATTCTGTAGGGAGCTTTAGAAATAGGTTGGGTGCCTGGCATAGTTTCAATTGTAAACTCTATCTCCCTGTCTACCAATTCCCCTGGCAATTCATTTGGAAACACATTCGGAAATTCTCTAACAATAAGGATATCATTCAATTCAACATTCACAGATTGTTCAGTCAACACATAACACAAATAACCCTGGCACCCTTTCTTGATTAGTTTACATGCTTTCATTACAGATATCAAATAAGGTGGAGGCACTACCCCATTTCCCACAAAGACCATCTCATTCCATTCTGGCAGTTTAAACACAAACCATTTTGTCATACAATCTATGGTGGCACAATATTTGGTCAACCAATCCATGCCCAAAATTACGTCAAAATGTCTAAAGTTCAAGGGCAGCAAATCTACATATAGGATAGCATCCTCAACACACATCTCACAAAATCGGTATATAGATTCACACAACACAGATTCCCCAGATGGAGTAGATACACATAACAAATATGGCAATGATTCTAAAGGTCTACTCAATCTAGACGCAAATGCATAAGTTACGGAAGAGTGTGTTGATCCAGAGTCAATTAGCACAAAAGCATCCTTATTGCATATAGAGACAGTCACAAAAGAGTGTGTGGATCCAGAGTCAATTAACACAAAAGCATCCTGATTACATATAGAAATAGTACCTGAGACAACTACGTTGGCATTCCGTGTATCACCCAGAACAAGCGCAAAAACTCTCCCCTGTCTCACGGTATCCCCGGTGGTAGCAGATCTCAAAGTGTTTCCTGGCTTTGGGATCGATGCAGTGGAACTAGCAGCTTTCTTTCCTCCATTTTGATTACAATCTCGGGCCATGTGCCCTTGTTTCCCACACTTGAAACAGGCCCCTGACACACGGTAACAAACCCCACGGTGCCTTTTGCTGCAAATGTTGCACATGAGAGATGTGTCTTGGGAAGAATTCGAGGTATTTGAGGAGCCTGTGTTTTGCTTTTTTAGAAACTTCTTCTTTGAAAAGAAGCCTTGTCTATTGTTACCTTTCCATTCTGTTGTTGGCTTGGCTTGTCTAGCTATGCTGGCCTCTAATATGATGGCCCTGTCTAGCACTCCAATGTAGGTTTCTAGCTTTAAGACATCCACTCTTTCAAGGATGTCACTTCGAAGCCCACCTTCAAAATGTCTCACCTTCTCATAGTCTGTATCAATCACATGTGGCGCAAACCTGGCCAATTCAGTGAATTTGGCCTCATACTCAGCCACTGTCATACTGTCTTGCTTTAATTCCATAAATTCTGCCATTTTCCTATGCCGAAGACATTGCAGGAAGTACTTGTCGTAGAAAATTTCCAGAAATTTTTCCCAGTCAGCGTCTTTGTAACTCTCACGCATTAACATCCACCATCTTCTTGTTTCGTCTTCTAGCATAAAGGTGGCTAGAAGCACTTTCTGTGTCTCCGAACACGGGAACACTTCAAATAGTTTTTCGATCTCGAGAACCCAAGCTTTAGCTTTCAAAGGATCTAGTCCGCCATGGAACTGTGGTGGTTTCATTTTCTTGAACTCTTTGGTGAGAGCTACGATTTGGTCATCATTCTGATTATCTGGCACGGGTGGTGCCGGGGGTGGAGGTGGCGGATGTGGTTGCTACCACTCCTGTTGCTGTCTCAAAGTTTCTTCCATTTTCTGTATCAGTCTTTCTATTCTATCCAGTCTGGCACTAGAAGATTCCTCTATCTCATCACCTCTTGTTCTCACCATCTGATTAAACTTGCATTATGCTTTATACGAAAGATATACAAGCATGCATATAGCAGGGAGCATACATATTCAAATAATTTGCAATGCAAGCAAATCATAGATTTATAACACATAGTTGTTCATATCGAAACATTTAAGCATATACTTAATGCTTTCAAATTCAGACTTATCACATGAATGCATCCTAGATCTTTTCTAGACGCTTATTGCTCTTTTGGACAAGTGTGTGAGTTATTAACTCGTGCTCTGATACCACTCTGTCATAACCCGAACCCGCTCCCGTGGGTTAAGGACATAACCGATCAGTAATCGTGAGATTACCTACAGCCTCAAACCAAACCAAACGTATTTTAACAGAGTTAATGGAGGCCAAACGGAAGCAATTTAAAAACTTTGTCCTTAGAGCTGTGCTTACATGGCACGTCAAACAAGTCATACATATAAACATTAATAACTCACAGCAGAATTAAAGTATCAAAAAGTTCTGTACAGAGAGGATCATCCAAAACTAAGTCAACCTATGAACTATATACAGACATATACAAAGGCTCCGCCAACATGACAACATAAAACGAAATAACAAAGGCGAAGGCGAGTCTCATGCGTGAGACACATAGGTTGACTTTCCAAAACTTGGTTGTTCCATACAGACTTCATTGGGGCTGGATCGGGGTTTGGACCTCTCTTGGCTCACCTACAAACACATGAATGAGCGTGAGCGGAAGCCCAATGAATAATATCAAATAAAGAAAATACATTGGAAGATTATACAACAGACGGCCTTTGGCCCAATTCATTCATGTCAAACTGGCCTTTGGCCTTTTTCGAACGTTTATATCAGACTGGCCTTTTTGGCCTTATCAAACTTTCGTATCAGAGTGGCCTTTCGGCCCTTCCAAACTTGTCATATCAAACTGGCATTTAAGCCTCTCAAAATTGTCATATCAAACTGACATTTAATCCTTTCAAACTTGTTATGTCAAACTGGCATTCAAGCCTCTAAAACTTGTCATAATAAACTGGCATTTAAGCCTTTCAAACTTGTTATGTCAAACTGGCATTTAAGCCTTTCAAACTTGTCATATCAGACTGGCATTTAAGCCTTTCAAACTTTGTCCACCATTCAAAATTAATGAACTTTAAAAAACTTACATAGAAGTAAGCAATTGGAAAACAATATATATTTCAGATAATACTCACAGTGATCGGTTTGGGGATTTTCCCTGGAGCTCGACCCTACACATTCCATGAACACAAAAGGGTCACTAACAATCCAATCCATTCTAAATTCACATTTTCCTCTTTAGGCTTTACTCTTATCTCTTTAACTCATTTACATATTTAACACATACCTACGAGTGCTTGCAAGTGAAAGAGAATGAAAAACGGAACACAGAATGCAAAAACAAAATCTCAGAAGACAGGGTCCCCGCTCGAGCGTGGACTACCCTGCTCGAGCGGACCTTTAAGGCCTGCAAAAGTATTGGTTGCATGAAAAAGAAGCTCAAGCGTGAAATAGGGCGCTCGAGCGGAAGGCCTGTCTACAAAGCTCCACGCTCGAGCGTGAAATATCCCGCTCTAGCGGACACTAAGTCTGCAAAAAGTACTGGGAGCACGTATTTGCCGCTCGAGCGGCCATTACCCCGCTCGAGCAGACATCAAAATTCTAGGTTTCCCAGATTGTGTTCTTGAGTTCAAATTCGACTTTCAACCAACAATTCATGCATTTTATAGCTCCAATTCCACACATACTTGTATTAACATGGTATAAACACCAAAACACATCATCATGGAGCTCAATTTCAAAGATTTAACACATGCATCGCTCAAATTGACACCAAACTCAATTCTAACATACACATTTATGCATTCAAAGCTCTTATCTTCATAGATTGTACATGCATGTGATGTCTAGCTCCCATTCTCAACTTAGATGATACCAATGGTGATTACACACATGAGCTTTAACTACAAATTTACATGGATTTCAACCAAATTGCAACATGAATCATGTAATTCAAGCTCAATTATGCAAATTCCAACCAATTACATACATGCATGCATATATGGTCTTCCAATTGAACAAAAAAAATTCAAAACATGCTCTTGACCATAAATTAACTTTGAACACACAAGATTACACCTTAAACTCATGAATTCAAGAATCAATGCTTACTTAGAAGCCCAATCTATGGTTAATTCTTGAACTAGACTTCAAATTCCCAAGCTTGAGTCAAAAATTACACAATTCTCTCCCTCTCTCTCTCTAACAGCCGGCCCCTTTCTTTTTCTTAGAGTTTGATCAGCCCAAGTGAAGCTAAAGGAGAGAAATGAGGGTATAGTGCTCAAATACAACAAGTCCCACTAGCCACAATTAATAATTTTAAATAGTTAGGCACTAATTCACCAATTTAATTAACTTAATCTGGTCTGAATCAAATTTTCAATTAAACTTCACCGTAGGCTCTGAAAATGATGCCAATCACAATGGCACAATCAATTTTGGGTTCTGTGGTCGATAAGGCCCTCAATTTAATTTCCAAAGCAAATAGTCAAACAGATATTCCTACGGTGAATAGATAGAAATTCAAAACCACATATATTCACATAAAGGCACAACAAATCATATTAATCACATATTCATACTCAAATTAATGACTATAATATTCCCAACTTTTCATCTAGAGCCAAACACACTCCTATGTTAAACTCCATTTAGGATATCTAAACCCAACTCCAAACTTGATGGTAGGTGTAACCAAACACCCCATTTCAACACAAAAAAAAAAAATTAGAAGTGCAGATTTTTTTTTCTTCATTCTTCATTCTCTAACTTCTCTCTACTTTCTCTCTCATTTTCCTTTACTTTCTTGGAGGCCAAACACCACACCTTTGCTCCACCCTTACACCACCACCTTGACCCACCATCTCCACCACCTCCGGCCACCTTATCTCGCCGGAAAAAGGGTCCGGTCGGCCACTTCTTAAATCCATCCTTTGGGTTAATCTAGGGTTTGAATGTGATGTAAAAATTGGGGATTTTGGTGTTAGGGAATTTATATGTTGAAATTGAGTTGATAAATGATGGATTGGGTATCTCTATGTTCTATGGAGGAATTTTATAAGTGATTGAAGAGATTTTACTTAAGTTGTTGAGTTTATACAAAAATGTTGATTTTTGACTTTTGTAGTAAATTGATGGTGGTATTGTGCATATAAATTGATTGGATATTTAAAAAGTTACTAACTCAAAGATGTTCAAAGGATGGGTGTTATGGAGATTGGATAAGTTATTTGTTTGGGTGATTTAAAGTTGGAGGAGTTCTTTAGCTTGCCATTCCTTAGCATAATTTTATTTAGGATCATTTTTGTAGATGTTGTAATTTTCATTGAAAGCTTTTCCTAATTTGAGATCCTATTTACTAATTGTTAGGATTGGAGGAAGGCATCTCTCCACCTCTTGGAAATTAATTTGTCGAGTTTCAAATCTACACTTTTGCTATTTTTGGAGGTGAGTATACTTACCATGGAAATTACCTTACCTCTATCTTTATTACAAAGTTTGAAAATAATTTTTGAATTAAAGGAAGTGAATGATACATTTCATCATGATATATGTATAAAAAGAAAATCTATAAATTTATTGAGGCCAAGGGTTGAGTTTTAATAAAGATATGATTTCATTTGTATAATGAAGCATTATTTTTTTTATGAGAATTTATTTAAGTTGAGTCTTTCAAATTTTATGATGATGATGATTGAATGACAGTGAAATGTTATGTGAGGGTATTTATTTTATTGATCATATAACCGAATATAGCCTTTGGGGCCACAAGGGCCAAAATGCTTTGGGGTCCTGGGGACCGAAATGTTTTAAGGACCATAAGGGTCGTTGTATGTATAAGGGGTCCTGGGGACCGAAACATTGAAACAAGAATTGAAGTGCTACGATGACATGAGCTATGTTCCTATGGTTATGTTTTGGGTAACGGTACCGTCACCACCTAAGTCGCGAGGTAACGCGACCCTAAGGCTATGTAGTGGATTGTATGATGGACAGGAAATCTTAATGTATTGAAAAGTTATATTTTTGTTTACTTTCATTATCCAAATTTATTTTTTTTTGCCTTATGAGATTCCTTGGAAAAATCTTTATAACGTTTTATGAAAATTGTATTTCATCATTTTTATTTTTATTTTGTATAAATTTAAGTCCAATTAAGCTCTTATGTTTAGTATCTTTATTTTGAACCCTATTGGTAGGAGCAAGTTTTATAACTCCATGGTATTGGTATACTCATTGGGCTTTAGCTCATTCTTTTAAATAATTTTTTTTTCAGATTCATAGACTTTTGTGTGGCTCGCCTCAACTTGGAAGACTAGAATTTTTTGAAGGATCACAGGTGGGCATCCTGTGGTTGAGGTTTTGCTTAGGGTCATTCTAGGATGTAAGCTTACCTTTTTTTTTTATGAAGGAGGTTGATTGTAAATATTGCTTATGAAGTTGGATGTATTGATGGATTCGTGATTAGTATGTATTATATTTTTTTTTGGGAGGAAATGCTTGGGAACTATCTTGTAGCATGATAATACTTTTTTGTCTTTGAATAGATCATTTCATATATGTTAGGCAATTGAAAGGTCTTATGCACTTTTGGTGATGTGATGTATGAATTATACAGGAATTGTGGTGTAAAGGTGCTATAGCGTTTGAGGTGCACCCTCTTGGCAGGGTTTTGCCTTGCCAAGATTGGGTCGTTACATTTTTGGTATCAGAGCATTAGGTTGTGAATCTGTAGACTAGTTACTTTAGAATTAAAGTTGATAGGGTATTGTAGTTAGTAATTCGATTAGTAATGATGTTTAATAGCGATCTAGTATTCTAAGTTTTAATTGTCTTGTTATACAGGCGCGTATGGCAAGGCGAAAAGTTCATAAGAGTTGGCCCTTATGGAAGTACTTGAGGCTGAGCGAGAGCCACATCTTAGTGTTGGAAATGAAATTCCACCTCGGGTTTAGGAAGAAGAGATTGAACATGAATCGCATAATGAGCAAACTCAAGAGTCAAGTGCCAATCCAGAAGTGGGACATTCAGATAGAGTCGTACCACCAAGGGCTGACGCAGCTCCAGCATTTTTAGACCCTAGTGTGCAGCGCCTTTTAGAGTCAATGGCTAGCCTAGCGGAGAGGCAGACTCACATCCTTGAACAACAGAATGCAGCACTCTAGGCCATTTGTGCAACCTATAGAGAACCGCCTCATTGCAATTGAGAGGTTCAAGAAGTTGGGGGCTCCATCATTTTCTGGATCGCCCAATCCTATGGAGGCAGAGGCCTGGTTAAGGAGGGTAGAGCAGATATTTTCTGTGATGGAAGTATCAGACGAGCAGCGAGTTTCACTTGCTAGTTTTATGCTGGTGGAGGAGGCTGAATATTGGTGGAAGGCCACGCAACGCCTACTTACGGCAAGTGGCACCGGAGGATTGACTTGGAACCAATTCACTAAGGTTTTCAATGACAAGTACTTTCCAGCTACCTATCGGTATGAAAAAGAGAGAGAGTTCCTTTGGCTAGAGCAAGGGGATTTGACTGTAGCTCAATATGAAGCTAAGTTCATTTCTTTATCTTGTTTTGCCCCTTCGTTTGTGGATGATGAGGAGGTCAAATGTCGTCGTTTTACAGATGGGTTGGATTTGGACATCAAATCTCGTATCCGAGTATTAGGAATAACTAACTATTCGACCTTGGTTGATAAAGCCTTAACAGCTGAGAAAGATGTCATAGAAATGAAGTTAGCGGAACAACAGAAGAAGTGCCACCTTAGTTCATCCCATCATGAGAACACATCTAATAGACCGTCAAAGAGAGGTGGTCATGGTTATGGTTCAGTCAAGAGCTCTAGTGCATATCAAAAAAATAGAGAGCATCCCTCCCCAACCCAAAGTATTTCTAATCAGCGTCATGGACAGTCTAGTGGGACATCATCTCAGTTTACTCGAACTGTTTGCAAGCAATGTGGGCGGGCACATATAGGTGTTTGTCATGCTCGTACAGACTTGTGTTTTCGTTGTGGCCAGAAGGGTCATTTGGTGAAAGATTGCACAGTTCCTAAAATGACTAATTTGGGAGATACACGAGCTTGCTTCAATTGCGGACACATCCCACCCTAACCCAAAGCATTTCTAATCAGCGTCATGGACAGTCTAGTGGGACATCATCTCAGTTTACTCAAACTGTTTGCAAGCAATGTGGGCGGGCACATATAGGTGTTTGTCATGCTGGTACTGACTTGTGTTTTCGTTGTGGCCAGAAGGGTCATTTGGTGAAAGATTGCACAGTTCCTAAAAAGACTAATTTGGGAGATACACGAGCTTGCTTCAATTGCGGACAACCCAGACATTTGGCTAGAGATTGCACACGAACTGCTTCATTTGCTAGTACTGGAGTTGGTAGTAATAAAATTTCAGGTGCCGGCCGAGGGGGGAGCCGAGGAGGAGGTCAGGTTGGGACTAGGTTTGGCAAGCAGAATAAAGGAGGTGTTCAATCCGATAGACAAACCTCGCAGGGGAGAGTTTTTGCTTTGACTCAGCGGGATGCTCAGGCTAATCCAGAGGTGGTAACAGGTATTATTTATGTGTTCAGTAGGGAGGCACATGTACTTATTGATCCGGGTTCTACACATTCTTTTGTATCTCTATCATTTTCTTTGCATGCTGATAAACCTATTGAACCTCTAGGCTATTGCTTATCCATTACTACTCCTATTGGGGATTGTGTTATAATTGAGGAGGTATATCGAGGTTGTGTATTACAGTTGGGAGATAGGGAGATGGTAGCGGATTTATTGCCTTTAGAGATGCTTGATTTTGATTTGATTTTGGGAATGGATTGGTTGGCTTCTTACCATGCTTCGGTGGATTGTTATAGGAAAGAGGTAGTATTTTCCAATTTTGGGGAACCTGAATTTAGATTTTGTGGAGATCGATGTGCGTCCCCATCTTATGTTATTTCTACTATTACCGCTTGAAAAATGCTTAAGAAGGGGTGCCAAGGATACTTAGCTTATGTGATTGACTTCGAATTTAGTGGTCCAAGATTGGAGGATATACCAATTGTGTGTGACTTCATAGATGTTTTTCCTGATGAACTACCTGGATTACCCCCAGATCGCGAAATTGAGTTTGCTATTGACTTAATTCCTGGAACTGCCCCAATGGAACTTAAGGAGCTTAAGATACAATTGCAAGAGTTATTGGATAAAGGCTTCATTAGGCCAAGTGTCTCCCCTTGGGGATCACCTGTGTTATTTGTGAAGAAAAAAGATGGCACCATGAGATTGTGCATTGACTATCGGCAGTTGAATAAGGTCACGGTGCGTAATAAGTATCCTTTGGCTTGTATAGATGATTTGTTTGATCAACTTCAGGGAGCATGTGTGTTCTCCAAAATCGATCTCAGATCAGGGTATCACCAACTTAAGATTAAGGAAGAAGACATACTGAAAACTGCTTTTCGAACTCGCTACGGCCATTATGAATTTCTTGTTATGCCTTTTGGTCTAACTAATGCCCCCTTATGAATAGAGTGTTCCAACCATACCTTGACCAATTTGTGATTGTATTTATTGATGACATACTTGTTTATTCCAGGAGTCAAGAGGATCATCAACAACACTTGCGGGTGGTATTGCAGACTTTACGAGAAAAGAAGTTGTATGCGAAGTTTAGCAAATGTGAGTTTTGGTTAGATCGGGTCGTATTTTTGGGGCATGTGATTTCGGGTGAAGGTATTTTTGTGGATCCGAAGAAAATAGAGGCTGTGGTGAATTGGGATCGTCCTACTAACGTGACCGAGGTGAGGAGCTTTTTAGGGTTGGTAGGCTACTACCGTAGATTTGTAGAGGGGTTTTCATTGATTGCGGCACCATTAACACATTTGACCCGTAAGAATACCAAATTTGAGTGGATGGAGAATTGTGAAAAGAGTTTTCAAGAATTAAAGAAGCGATTAACTTATGCCCCAGTGCTTACTATTCCGTTAAGTGGTGAAGGATTTATTGTTTATAGTGATGCCTCTCATCAAGGGCTCGGTTGTGTGTTGATGCAACATGGAAAAGTAGTGGCCTATGCATCTAGACAATTGAAGAACCATAAACGCAATTATCCCACCCATGATTTAGAGCTCGCAACGGTTGTTTTTTGCTTTAAAGTTGTGGAGACATTATTTATACGGGGAAAAATGTGAGATATATACTGATCATAAGAGTTTGAAATATTTATTCACACAGAGGGATTTAAATTTGAGGCAAAGGAGATAGGTTGAACTGATTAAGGACTATGACTGCACCATTAATTATCACCCAGGAAAAGCTAATTTGGTGGCCGATGCTCTTAGCCGAAAATCTACAGGGAAATTAACTCACATTCAGGGCATTCAATTTAGTCCCTTACATGAAATAAAATCTATTGGAGTTGATCTAGCAGTTGGGAAGTCGGGATCCTTGTTAGCTACAATTAAAGTGAGACCTTTGTTAGTGGATCGCATTCGAGAAGCCCAAGGGAAAGACTCAATTTTGGAGAAGACCCGAGCTCGAGTGAAAGATGGTACTCTGTCAGACTTTATTATTAAAGAAGATGGTGTGTTGATGTTTAAAAATCGGTTATGTGTTCTAAATGAGCCCGAGATAAAAAGGGAGATATTAGATGAGGCCCATAATTCACCTTATGCAATGCATCCGGGGAGTACAAAGATGTATCAAATTTAAGAGAAAGTTATTGGTGGCCAAATATGAAGAGAGAGATAGCAGAATTTGTGTCAAGGTGTTTGGTATGTCACCAGATTAAAACAGAGCATCAACGCCCAACTGGTTTACTTCAACCTCTTCCTATACCTGAATGGAAATAGGAGCATATTGCCATGGATTTTGTTTCGGGCCTGCCTCGCACACAGAAGGGGCATGACTCTATTTGGGTTGTTGTAGATAGGTTGACCAAATCTGCACACTTTTTGGCTACTAAGAAAAACTTTTCACTTGATCGATTAGCAAAAATTTATGTGGATGAAATTGTGAGATTGCATGGTGTGCCGGTATCTATTCTTTCAGGCAGAGACTCGCGCTTCACATCCCACTTTTGGCCTAGTCTTCAAAATGCCTTGGGTACTAAATTGAGATTCAGTATAGCTTTTCACCCCCAAACCGGCGGGCAATCCGAGAGGACAATTCAAACTTTAGAAGACATGTTGAGAGCTTGTGTCCTAGATTTTCGAGGTAGTTGGGATGAACACTTGACCTTAATAGAATTTGCGTATAATAATAGTTATCAATCAAGTATTGGGATGGCTCCCTTTGAAGCTTTATATGGGCGAAGATGTAGAACTCCAGTATGTTGGGATGAGGTTGGAGAGAGAAAATTGTTAGGGCCAGAGATTGTTCAAATTACAACCAATAAAATGCATATTATTCGAGAAAGGTTGAAGGCGGCTCAAAGTAGACAAAAGAGCTATGCAGATAATCGGAGGAGGGATTTGGAATTTCAAGTGGGAGATCATGTATTTTTACGAATCTCGCCATGGAAGGGAGTGATGCGATTTGGTAAGAAAGGCAAACTAAGTCCAAGGTATATTGGGCCATTTGAGATACTAGAGCGCATTAGCAAGACTGCTTATCGTTTGGCCTTACCACCTAGTCTATCTCGCATTCACAATGTGCTTCATGTATCCACGTTGAAGAAGTACATGCCTAACCCATCACACGTGTTAGACTTCCAACCAATCCAACTCAAGGATGATTTGTCTTATGAAGAGGAAGCCATAGAGATTGTGGACATGAAGGATCAAGTACTACATTCCAAGACCATACCACTAGTAAAGGTATTGTGGAAAAATCATGCTTTGGAGGAAGCTACTTGGGAGATGGAGGATGATATGAAAATTCGATATCCACATCCTTTTCAAGGTATGAACTAGACTAAACAAACGAATAAATTTCGTGGACGAAATTTTCCTTTAGGGGGGTAGAATTATAATATTCCCAACTTTTCATCTAGAGCCAAACACACCCCTATGTTAAACTCCATTTAGGATATCTAAACCCAACTCCAAACTTGATGGTAGGTGTAACCAAACACCCCATTTCAACACAAAAAAAAAAAAATAGTGCAGATTTTTTTTCTTCATTCTTCATTCTCTAACTTCTCTCTACTTTCTCTCTCATTTTCCTTTACTTTCTTGGAGGCCAAACACCACACCTTTGCTCCACCCTTACACCACCACCTTAACCCACCATCTCCACCACCGCCGGCCACTTTATCTCGCCGGAAAAAGGGTCCGGTCGGCCACTCCTTAGATCCATCCGAAAATAGCACAATAGAAGTACCAACTCTAGATTTTTCTTAATCTTTTGAAGAATCAAAGCATGGGATTTATTTTCTTGATGGATTAGAGGCTTAATTATAATATTCCCAACTTTTCTCTGAAAGTTTAGTTTAAGGTTTTACATATTTTGAGTTAGAGATGATGAAATTTTTGTGTTTTAGATCTATTATGATTTTGGGGTTTGATTGTTTGAATTTATTACTTCTCAATTAGTTTCCATGAATGTTTTAGATGTTAAAAAAAAAAATGGTCAATTGATGGTTGATTTGGAGATTAAGATTTTGGTTAATCTAGGTTTGAATGTGATGTAAAATTGGGGATTTTGGTTGTTAGGGAATTTATATGTTGAAATTGATTTGATAAATGGTGGATTGGGTATCTCTATGTTCTATGGAGGAATTTTATAAGTGATTGAAGAGATTTTACTTAAGATGTTGAGTTTATACGAAAATGTTGATTTTTTGACTTTTGAGTAAATTGATGGTGGTATTGTGCATATAAATTGATTGGATATTTAAAAAGTTACTAACTCAAAAATGTACAAAGGATGGGTGTTGTGGAGATTGGATAAGTTATTTGTTTGGGTGACTTAAAGTTGGAGGAGTTCTTTAGCTTGTCATTCCTTAGCATAATTTTATTTAGGATCATTTTTGTAGATGTTGTAATTTTCATTGAAAGTTTTTCCTAATTTGAGATCCTATTTACTAATTGTTAGGATTGGAGGAAGGCATCTCTCCACCTCTTGGAAATTAATTTGTAGAGTTTCAAATCTACACTTTTGCTATTTTTGGAGGTGAGTATACTTACCATGGAAATTACCTTACCTCTATCTTTATTACAAAGTTTGAAAATAATTTTTGAATTAAAGGAAGTGAATGATACATTTCATCATGATATATGTATAAAAAGAAAATCTATAAATTTATTGAGGCCAAGGGTTGAGTTTTAATAAAGATATGATTTCATTTGTATAATGAAGCATTAATTTTTTTTATGAGAATTTATTTAAGTTGAGTCTTTCAAATTTTATGATGATGATGATTGAATGACAGTGAAATGTTATGTGAGGGTATTTATTTTATTGATCATATAACTGAATATAGCCTTTGGGGCCACAAGGACCAAAATGCTTTGGGGTCCTGGGGACCGAAATGTTTTAAGGACCATAAGGGTCGTTGTATGTATAAGGGGTCCTGGGGACCAAAACATTGAAACAAGAATTGAAGTGCTACGATGACATGAGCTATGTTCCTATGGTTATGTTTTGGGTAACGGTACCGTCACGACCTAAGTCGCGAGGTAACGCGACCCTAAGGCTATGTAGTGGATTGTATGATGGACAGGAAATCTTAATGTATTGAAAAGTTATATTTTTGTTTACTTTCATTATCCAAATTTATTTTTTTTGCCTTATGAGATTCCTTGGAAAAATCTTGATAACGTTTTATGAAAATTGTATTTCATTATTTTTATTTTTATTTTGTATAAATGTAAGTCCAATTAAGTTCTTATGTTTAGTATCTTTATTTTGAGCCCTATTGGTAGGAGCAAGTTTTATAACTCCATGGTATTGGTATACTCATTGGACTTTAGCTCATTCTTTTAAATAATTTTTTTTTTCCAGATTCATAGACTTTTGTGTGGCTCGCCTCAACTTGGAAGACTAGAATTTTTTGAAGGATCACAGGTGGGCATCTTGTGGTTGAGGTTTTTCTTAGGGTCATTCTAGGATGTAAGCTTACCCTTTTTTTTATGAAGGAGGTTGATTGTAAATATTGCTTATGAAGTTGGATGTATTGATGGATTCGTGATTAGTATGTATTATATTTTTTTTGGGAGGAAATGCTTGGGAACTATCTTGTAGCATGATAATACTTTTTTTGTCTTTGAATAGATCATTTCATATATGTTAGGCAATTGAAAGGTCTTATGCACTTTTGGTAATGTGGTGATGTGATGTATGAATTATACAGGAATTGTGGTGTAAAGGTGCTATAGCGTTTGAGGTTCACCCTCTTGGCAGGGTTTTGCCTTGCTAAGATTGGGTCGTTACAATGACCAATTAGCATACCACAGAACAGGGGTATCACACCTCCACCACTCGAACATTAACCACATTTAGATTCCAAATCATCCAAATGCCTCCACTGCAGCCAAGCGGATCCACATGTGCAGAAATAGTGAAGCCCATGCAATGAAAAAACATTCCCACAGATTTAAACTCCACTTTGGTCTCCATAAGTATGAGTATATCTGATTTTTGGATTTGAACTAGTTCTCTCATAGTTCTCTTAAAACTTTGATTTCTTGTCCCTTGCAATTTCAGATCAACATATCCATGGAAGGTATATTGTGGTTGGGTAGTGGGTTCTAGTAGGGGCAGGCATGGGTCGGTTGCGGCCATGGAACCTCCAATCCGCCATCCGTCCGCTAGATTGGGCGATTGGAGAAAATCAATCTGCATATGTCTGCCAATCTGGCAGATGTAGATTGAGTAGATTGACGAATTAGCGGATGGATGTGAATCGGTTTGGCAGTTTAAAATTTGATAAATTTTCAATATAATTCAACTTGTGCACTTCCTAAAACAAAAAAAAAAAATTATTGTCAATAACTTAAAAAAGTATTATAATCACTACATGCCTCATCCAAAGAAAGAAAGTTTGAAACTTTAGAATATTACAATCACTACCTGCCTCAT
Source organism: Camellia sinensis (assembly GCF_004153795.1). Classification (NCBI taxonomy): domain Eukaryota; kingdom Viridiplantae; phylum Streptophyta; class Magnoliopsida; order Ericales; family Theaceae; genus Camellia; species Camellia sinensis. Next base: position 142,128 of record NW_021025427.1, read on the forward strand.
CTACTTATTACAATCACAACATGCCTCATCCACATAAAGTATTACAATCTGTGGTTCTTAAAATATAAAAACAATTCAAACCACTAAAACCGTGAGCATAGTAGTAGTAGAGATTGTATGCCTTTGTATTGTTACATCTATATCTGTTTTGAAAACAAAAGCCAACCAGCACATATCAAGTTTTATTTATTATTTTTTGAATTAGATTTAAAAACCAAAAAATATAGATAAATAATACATTTATTTTTTTCAATTCAAAAAATATATTCAAGTTGAAAACTGTTTTTCAACAGAATATTTAAACTCTTTTTTCAATTGAAAATAGAAACAAAATATCTAAACAAATTAAAAATATAAAGTCTTACAAAATAATAGGGGTGCTCACGGTTTAGTGGTTTGGTTGCGGCCAAAAGACCCTCAAATATGTCATCTGTCCAAAACTGGTCGGATTGGAAAAAATTAATCCGCAACCATCCGCTCGTCATCACGCATCTGTCCAAAATGCAGCGGATTGGTTCGGTTTGGTCGGTTTAGGCGGATCGATATATCCGTTGCTCACCCCTTAGGTTCTGGTCCTCAAGAGCCAGATGACCCCTCACAGCTTTGTGGTTGTCTTCCATCGATTTTGTGGGAGATATCACAACATAGTGCAGATTCTGGCTTGCCTCCATGGCTGGATTCTCACTTTTATTTCCACATTCCATCCTTCAGGGGTGATGAGGTGAAACACTTCTTTCTCTAGCATAAAAGCCACCATCACTCTGTCTTGAGTCAGTGTATGTTTTAGTGTTGGTAAGTTCTCCCATTCCTTCTCTATTTTTGTCTGGCGGTTCTTTGGGTTGGGGTGTGTTAGTGTCGGGTTTCTTTTGGTTGGGTTCGGAATTGTTGATGGTGACGAGTAGGTGGGTTTTTGATGTTAGAGGTTAGGCAATGATGGTAATTGATTGGGTGGGTGGTGTGATTATGGGGGTGGTATGGAAAGGAGTAAACTCACTTGTTTCCAAGTCAGCCTTTGGATCTCACATTTTCATGTCACCTGCTACTACTTTTCCTAGTTTGATCTCCTCATTTTTTGTTTTCCTTTCCTCTTCAGTGCTTTCTCTCACTTCCTGTGTCACGACCCAAACCCACCCCTATAGGTTTAACATCACAACCGGCAAGTAATCCTTGGATTACCAAAGGCCTCTGAATAGTTTATCACATATTAAGGGGCTGCAGAAGCAAATATATAGACATACATAGTCCATTGAGCTGTGTAGACGTACATGGGACAAAATTTTCAAAAACTTATATATGTGTAGACGTCCCCGAACGTCCTGGGAGGGAGAACCCTCGTTCTGTTCAATTGGGCCCACTATAGTTCGGACTCTCAAATTGTCACGGTTCTTAATTTGAACCAAAGAGTCCAAATCCGACAAATCGTTTTGAGAAAAACAGATTTTTAGAAAAGAAGTGCTAAACATGGACTGCTTTTCCAGATACAGAGTCGCCACCTAAATATTTTTATGGGGGAATTTAGGGAACCCTGACTCGTTTTCTTAAGGCCACGTGTCCGTCATCACCAAAGTTGCCTCGGCTCGGGAACTTGGGTACGATTAGGAAAGGTCAGCTATGAGCACCCTTGCTCGCCCGATCAAAGATCGGCCTCTACTAACCATGATATCTAGTTTTGAAAACATTATGCGTTCTTATTCCAGTTATTAGCCTAGATTTACTATGTGATGCGCACATCAAACAAGTATAGACTAAGTCGCCAAAATTGGAACGAAACATGTCATGTTTGTTTATTTGAAAATGGTTTGATGGTGCTACCCGCAAGTAGGCTAAGACATGAATTTTGCCACCCTCAAGTGGGCTTACAAAATATAATTTTGCCACTCTCAAGTGGGCTTAAAACTCATATTCAATGCGCTGTTCCAATTTAAGTAACTCAACCTTCACCCACAGGCATTCAGGCAGTTATATCACATAAGCACATAGCCACATGGCAAGCATGCTGTCATGTTAATATTCACATACATGCAAGATGCTAAAGCATAAACACTCACAATGTACTCCGAGCCAAAACAAGAAACTAGTTAGTAATCATGCATGATCCTAGTTCATGTTAAAATGGCTAATGCATCACATACAGAATGTCACTAGAATAGGCTCGGCTAATCTATGGATGGCATGTGAAATGCACAGATAACATGTATTCAAGTTAGATTTGAGATACTATGCAATTAGTATGATGAGCCGAGCCCGGTGCATGCAATACAAATGAATGGATGCACGCATGCATAGCATAAGGATGTTAATTGAAATATGTCCTAATACTAACCATCAAAAGCAGGTAAGTAAAAGGGAGAAAGAAGTGGGGATTGGAAGACATGGATCACGCACATGCACGCTTATTACAAATTCGCCCTCGCTCGGAGGGACCAAAAGAATAATACAATTTAATTAACCTACAAGCTAATTAAATAATTTACAGACCACCTAATTAATTAACAAATCAATTAAGCTAAGGAAAGCGGTAAAAGGCCTCGGGAAGAGGGATGCACGTATGCTCAGATTGACTTCGCCCGGAAATCTAATGCCATGCCATTGTTGCCTTTGTTTACACTGCTCTGCACCTCTGAACAGTGCACAAATCCCAAGGTACACTCTCTGAACATTGTGGGATGCCACCAGCCAAGAGAAATGATCACCGGCCATGGGCAAGTGGTTATCAACCACAAATGAAACTCTCGGCCAAATATGTTTGGTCGATCGACACTATAGATGGCCGACCGGCCATATCTTCCTGCAGAAACCTGTTTTGACAGTAGCAGAGGGAAAAACAAGGCATGGCAATGCATTTCAAGCAAATGTGTGCACCAACACACCCCTTATCATGTTTATGACTCAAAGGGGGATGGTACTCGATTCTCGGACCACCAATCGCGCATTTCAATGCGTGATGGCCCAAGAAACCAAGTTGTGCATTTTGATTTCAAGTGACATGCAAACCAAATAAACACATAAAGCCTAACCTCTATCATACTCAATTCAAGAGGCAAAGCATGCATGCTCTATGCAATGCAACCTAGGCATGGAGGCTAAGTATGCAATATGGGCATGCAAGCAAGTAATGTATGTTAGACACACAACCTAGGCAAACAAGCATGCAAGGCATGAAGCAATGCAACCAACAAGTATGTAAGACACAATGTGGGTGTTCAAACATGCAAGCAAGCATGTGACTTCACTCAATCATGCAACAACACACAAGTATGCGACAACACACAAGGTGAGCATGCAACAACATGCGAACAATGGACTTATACTGATTCGGGCAGCTCTATACTAAGCCCAAAACAGTCGCCAAATGCTAAGAGAATGATGACCAAATAATCATGCAAGCATGCATGCACACAAGGATCGACACTTAGGCATTGAAGAGCAACTCTCAATCACACTTAGGAGGATGCAGACATGGACATATAGCATGCACACTGAGCCTTGAAAATCATGTTAAGAATGGTGCCAAACCAAGTAAACAAGATAGACATGGCATGCAAATAAAACCCAAAATCCGAGACAAGCCAAAGGGCTTAAATCATGATCATGTGACATATGAAGGAAATGATCAAAATGAATCAAATCAGTCCCAAATCCTGCTAAGGCGAGCCCCAAAAACCACTTAGATGGCATCTAAATGATTTACACATGGAGGCATGCACAAGTGCTTAAACATGGAGTGTACAACACAACCTCTTAAAGCATCAAAGGAGCATTAAATGCAAGCATGCGAGCATGTTAAGTGGTCTGAAATGACATGATAAATGGTGCTAAACCACTAAAAATGATGCAAGTAATGCATGCTCATGGTTCACACACTTAAAGCCAACAAGCTAAAATGCAAAGGGGCTATACGAAGCATGAAAAACATGGCTAAGACAACCTACATCAGACCTTAAGCATGGAAAAACAAGCCTAAAAGCTTCACAAAGCTTGGCCAAAACAAGCGGGCATGGTGATCTACATGCTATGTACATGTTAAGGCAAAATGATGGCATTACAAGACATGTATGTAAGGCATGCAAGGTGTGTTTAAACCAACATGAAATAGAGGTAATATATGGAAAAATATTACCAAATAACAGTTAAGGCATGGCCAACATGGACCTAAACTAGGTGCTCACACATGAGGCAAAAATGGCCCTTTTTAGGGACAACAAGGAGAGGGGGTGACCCTCCCCTTCTAAGGACCCTAAACCACCATCCTCACCACTAAAATCCCTCAAGATTTTAGTGGTGAGGAGGGCCAAACAAGGTGGTCCCGAAGCTCACCAAAAATAGCACAAAATGTGGCCAAGCAAGGCCTAAGAGGGGTCAAACAACCCCAAAGCTTAAAACACCCTTAAACAACTATTTAGAGCAGGCAAAAAAAAAAGGATTTTATATGTTATACACAAAGTCTAAAAATAGTCGCAAGATGGGCAAAAAGACTATGCAAATATGGGGTAAAAAGGGGTAAGTTCTTACCCTTGTTGACCTTCTTCAAGAATGATGCTCCAGCTGGTCCTCAAAGCTCAATACTAGTCAAGAACACCAAGAACAACCCTCTGGCCCCTCAGCAACCGAGAGAAGGTGTAGAGCTAGGTGTTTGTGCACAAAAGTACGACAAAAACACACACAAGGCAAAAGAGAGAGAGAAATATAGAGATAGGATAGAGACACTATGACCTAACCCTAATATCAGAACTCCTCTGGCTTTTTTTTGTAACCCTAATGGAGGGAGAAGAGGCCTCCTCTTATAGAGCTTCCCTCTTACAAAGCTTCTCAAGTAAACTAGTTAAGAGGGAGATCCCTCCATACATGTGTATGGAGGGGAACAAAGTGTATGCCAGCTAGCACAGCTGGTATAAAAATATCTGCAAAAGCAGATGAACAGTGGTCGGCCGGTCAAAAATGCAATTTGACCAAAATAGATGGCCGGTCGACTATCTAGAGTGTCGGTCGGCCAAACATTTGGCTGATGGCAACAAGACACAGCCGGTGGCCTCAAGCCATGGCCGGTGGAGTGTGGAGATGGCCAACAAGGCATTCCTACCCTCCAAAGCAAAAACACAAGTGTTTGGTGCAAGACCAAACACAAAACAGTCGAGTCGAGAGATTCTGAGGCAAGGCACATAGCCGAGACCTCCGGGAACTCAAGACGAACACAAACAAGGATGATCACCGAGTGTTCAAACGGTGACGTCCAAGTCTTGAGGACGGTAAAAAATGGTGTGTCTACAATATGTACATGTGACGTCATAAATACAGTAGTCTTACGTCACCCATTTACACAGATAAAGTCAAAAGGGGACGTAGCATAATGTATAGATAAACAGAAAAATTATACATATACCAAAAGAAAACAAGCCTTATACATTCACAAAACATGACCACACGACTTTCGGAACCTCCTTGGGTGGTACAAGGGTTGGTCGACAAAACAAGCTCCAGGTGATCTTCAATGAGCCTGGTCACGCGCTTGATCACCTACATACATAATATAAATAGTAAGTGGAAGCCCAGTGAATAATAACAGAGTAAAGAGTTTTAATTGAATGATGTCCCATATCAGATTCGAAAATCAGAGTTCATATCATAAACAAATTCATAGTCATACATAGAAATTAGAGTTCATGCTTAATCATACGCAGTACATTCATTAGTGCTAACAAAATAGATACATAAAATATGGTGGTTATGTATAACCAATTCCATAAAGAAACCTCTGGATCCGGGTAACAGATGACAGATATGCTGAGCCCTATGATGGAGCCTCTGGTACGGGTAACAGATAACAAACTACTACGTTCCATAATGGAACCTCTGATACCAGGTAACAGCTAATAGACCATTTTGACCGGCCTTAAGACTCAGACGTCACCAACTGAGCGCTCGGTGATGTTGCATATTGTGCTCGTTCTGAGGTTACAAAGTCTCGGCTGGGAGCCTTGCCTCCGGGCTTTGGAACCTTTTCGTGCCTTTCCTCGGTTTGCAAATCAGGTCCTATTTTCTCTATTTTCTCTTCTCAAAGGGTGGGAGGGTCTCATAGACCATCTCTCAGTGGCCGTAGGTTACATTTCGTGGTCATAGGCCACTTTTTTCTCGTTTGGAGACCAGTTTCTGGTTTTTCGGAGCCGTCGGTTGTGTGCCTCGATTCGGGACCGCTTAACTGCCTTTGTTTGCTCTAGTTTTTGGCACACACCTTGTTTCCTCTCCTTAGAGGGACACTGTGGCCCAGGAGACCACCTTCGTGGTCGCACGCCACTTTCGATGCTTAATAGTAAGTTTTCGGGGCCCTCGGCTGCGCGTTTTGGCCCCCGAACCTTCGTTTCGCATCGGTGTGGGTTCATTTTTGGCATGGACCCTAGTTTCATTGTTAGGAAGGTGGTAGTAGGGTGGGAGATCACCTTTTATTCTTGGAGACCACCTTTCCCGGTCAGCCGATTTTTCTTGACAAGTAGGTGGTCTCCCTCACTTTTGAGCCACATTTTCTGGTCTCCCATACCACCACTGAGTTGCATTCACCTAGGAGACCACCAATATGGGCTGGCCGACCACCTTTTGAGCTTGACCCTTTTGACCCCTGGTCGGCCGACCAAGGCAAGTGGTTGGCCGACCATTTGAACTGGTCGGCCAGCCTTCTGCTTTTTGGTCTCCCTGAATGCAATCCAGTTGTGCCAGCTGGGAGGCATTTGCTCCATCCTCCGAGGTTTGACCCTCTTGTTTTAGCTTCTTAAAGAAGCTTGGTCCTTTACTCTTAGCTTCTAAGAGAAGCTTGACATTTTGTTTAGCTTCTTGAGGAAGCTTGACCCCTTTGGTCTAGCTTCCTCAAGAAGCTTAACCCTTTTGGTTTAGCTTCCTTTAGAAGCTTGGCCCTTTTGCTCCAAGCTTCTAAGAGAAGCCTTGGACCTCCTCTTCTATAAGAGGGAGCCTCTCCCTCATGAGCCAAGGTTGAGATTTTTGCATCTAAAGCTTATACACCTCTCTCCCTATATCTCTACACTTGAGCTCCAAAACTCTATAGCTCTTGCACCATTGCCCTACCCCTCCAAGCACAACACCTCCACCATCACTCTAAGCACCTTGGAGCTATTTTTCAGAGGTTCAAAGCTTGCTACATTGGTCCAGAAGCTGCTGGCCTTCTTCTCTACAAGGGTAAGTCTCTATTTCCCTCTTTGTAGCCTTATTTTGCTCCATAGTTTAGCTCCATTTGAAAGCATATTTAGGTTTTGTCATAAAATAAAAAAAGTCTTGTTTTGATCTTGTAAACATGTTTGTTTAAGGCCATTTTTCTGTTGGGGGTCATCTACCCCCTTGCATGCTTCATATCCTCTTGTTTTGAGCTATGCATTAGAGCATTTGTGTTGGCCTTGGTTTGGCCTTTTAGCCACTGAAATCCAGCAGATTTTCAGTGGCTAACATGTGTTTTTGAGCCTCAAAATCAGAGAGGGGTGACCCTCTCACCCCTTGTTTTGTTTACTAGCTTTGTTGGCCTTACAAAGGAGCCCCTATTTGCATGTTTCAAAGCCATGTTTTAGGCCACTTTTTGTGAGTTTTGTGACCTGCATAGGCTCTGTCCAGAGCCCTTTTTTTCATGTTGAATGTCTATTATGCATGTGTAGAATAATCCTCTTCAAGGCCTTCCAAAGGGGCCTTTACTTGCATGCTTCCTAGACTCATTTCAGGCCCTTTTCAGTGAGTTTTAGGGCCATCATAACCTCCGTCCAGAGGTGATTTTTCCATTTTGTATGTCCATCTTGCATGTGAAGAACAACCCTCTTATTGGCCTTTCAAAGGGACCATGTTACTGTTTTGGGCTGGTTTGGTGACCTCTCTTGTGCTTCATATACATGTAGTGTAAACCATGCTTACTAGCCTATGTTGCATGTTGTTTTGGCCCTTCATGTTAGCACTTTTTGGCCATGCCTTAAACTGATTTTGTGCATATTTTGGACTGCCTCAGCTCTGTTTTTGGGTCTCATGGTTGAATGATGCTTATTTTGCATGCTTGTAGTTTAATATCCATGCTTAGCTTTGAGCTTCGAGGTCTATTACATGCATATGCTAAGGTGTTTTCATGTTTTGAGGCCATTGCACATCATATTTCAGAGCTTAAATGCATGCCATATTATCTTGTTTTCCACTCTTTAAATGCGTTTGAGAGTTGTGCATAAATGCCTCGTTTTCGGACCTTTGAATGAGCTTCATTTCCTTGCACTTTGAGCCATCATTTTAGGCCATTTTCCCACTATCTTGGACCTACCTAGGGTTTGTTTGGGGGTGGTTTTGCAATTTGTGCATTGCTTTGTGTACCCCTAGTGTAACACACTTCACTAGTTTCGGTATTCGGACCATTTAACATGCATCGTGTGAAGTGTTTGCCTGATTCAGAACTATTGTGTATCATATTTCAGAGCTAGATCATGTGCCATTCTATGCCATATTTCATCCTTTGCCATGCTTTGTTAGAGTTGCATGTTGTGCATTAGGATCGGTCATTTGCATCCGTGCATGTTTGCATGTATTTCGGTTGTCTCATTTTCATCATATGGCCACTGATTTGGGTGTGGCTGAGGTCCACTCATGTTGGTTTAAGTCCATCTTGCATTGTGTATGCCATTTAGTTCACGTTGTTGCATGATTTGATCATCGCATTGTGTATGCCTTGTTCGTTTCATTGTGTTTGTTAGTCTTCATATGCATTGTGTATGCAATGTAGAATCATCTTGCATTGAGTATACCATTGATTATTTAATAGCATTGTGTATGCTAGTAGCATGTTTGCATGTCATCCCTTGCATGTTTGCGTCATTCAGTGGCATTTGCATCTAGGTTGCATGTTAGAGTTGCATTCATGCATGTCATGCATATTGCATTGTGTTTGGAGTAAGGTTTAGTCCAAACACGAGAAACGAGAGACGTTTTGTACTCCAAGTGACGGATCGTGCCTCGATTCTTGGTCACCGACACTCTTGACTATCCATGATAGAGTCGTTGGCTTTTGTTGTTTATATGTGTATTCATTTCACATCGAGTCGTGTAATTCGACTTCTCGGCCATTATGCATCGAGATGCGTGATTGATGGCATGAGGATCGAGGACTACACTCCCTAGAGCTTGTGCAATGATTGGGAGAGTGGTCATGCACACATTTGTTGAAAATACATTGCCTTTTCCCTCTCTTGCCTTTGTTGCAGAAAAAACTAGAAACCAGAGGTGGAAACCGGTCGGCCGACCAGATTTTCTGGAAGGCCGACCACCCTCTTTGGTCTCCACCACAAAGGGTGGTCGGCAAGTGGTCTCCCATGCTAATAACTGGTCGGTGGCCTTCCCAAGGTGGAGTTTCACCCTTCTAGAGCTTTGTGCAAGTTTCTGAGGTCAATTGCAAACAAGGGTGAGGCGAGGCATCGCAATGGAATTTACCGACGAGGCGACATGAGCATGCATGCATCTTTCATCATTCAGAACAAGAGCTGAGGAAATCCATTTTATAGCTTGCCTGCTAGTTTATTCGCTTTCCTAGTTAATTTGTTAATTAATTAGGGTTTTGTAATATTTAATTAGCCAGAGTAATTAATTATTTATTCGGACTGTATTATTTATTCGGACCCTCCGAGCGAGGGCACAATTGTAATAAGTGTACGTGTGTGTGATGTATGTCTTACAACCCCACGTCTTTCTCCATTTTATTTACCAGCTTATGATGGATAGATTAGGGCATGTTTCAATTAGCATCTATATGTTTGCAGGTTTGCATTCATTCATCTGTATTGCATGCACCAGGCTCGGCGCATCATGCTAACTGCATTGTATTTCAATTCCAAGTTGAATACATGTATCGATTGTCACATCTCATATGACATCTTAGAATAGCCGAGCCTATTGTAGTTGCATTTTTGCATGTGTTGCATTAGGCATTCTTAGCATAGTTAGGATTTATGCATGATTTCTAATTACCTTCTTTCTTTGGCTTGGAGTACTTGGTAAGTGTTTATGCTTTAGCATCCTTGAATTTGTGTGAGTGACTGCCATGATAGGATACTTACCACGAGGCTAACTGCTTATGTGATATAACTGCCTGAATGCCTGTGGGTGAAGGTTGGATTACTTGGATTGGAACAATTCATCGGTTGCGAGTTTTAAGCCCACTAGATAGTAGCAAAACCTTGTTTTCTAAGCCCACCCGAGGGTGGCAAAATCTGTAATTTAAGCCTACTTGCGAGTAGCAAACCGCTTTAAAAAATAAACATGAAATGTTTTGTTCCAGTTCAGGCGATCCGGTCTATACTTGTATGCTGCGCACATCACATAATAATTCTAGGCTAATAAACCGGAAGAAGAACACATATGTTTTCAAAACTCGATATCATGGTTAGTAGAGGCTGATCTTTGATCGGGCGAGCGGGGGTGCTCACGAAGTGACCTTCCCCAATCGTACCCAAGTTCCCAAGCTGAGGCAACTTTGGTGTTGACGGACACGTGGCCTTAGGAAAACGAGTCAGGGTTTCCTAAATTCTCCAAAATAAAATATTTAGGTGGCGACTCTATATTTGGCAAAGCAGTCCATGTTTGGCACTTCTTTCAAAAAATCTGTTTTCAAAAACAATTTGTCGGATTTGGACTATTTGATGATTCATCGGTCTTGCTTTGTACTCTGCGAGATTAGATACAGGACCGTGACTTTCGAATCCGAACTGTAGTGAGCCCCAAATGAACAAAACGGGATTTCCCTCCTGGGACACTCGGGGACGTCTACAGTTTCTGGCGACTCTGTTAGGGAGTTAGAGAACTTGACTCAAACTCATGATATCTCGTTTTGATTACACTTATGTGTTTCTTTACATTGCATTTGCATTGGTGCGCCTAGGACACCATGTTTGCCCTATGCTATTCCTGAACGGTTTGCCGGAGGCTCACTTTGCGAAGCGTGCCATAAGGCTGACCGGTTGCGGGCTCTGCCATGACGGGAACACAAACCCCGGTTTTACCGGGGCACCCTTTTTGACCACTCGACCTAGTGTATATTCGGAATCCATAGTGACCATTCCAAGCTAGGACAGGTTACTTACCCGATTATAGGTTGTTTGAAACCGCTGCGTGCATAGTGAAACCTTAGCTCCTGACAAAATAGGACAGGGAAACCCTACCCCAACATAGGGGTGTTTTTGGCTCTCACTTGCTTGTTATGTGCTTTTAGAGTGCGTCTCTACAGGAATGTATGTATTAGTTTGCAAGTTTGGGCATCAGGCCTGCGGGCACCAGTTCAGTATTTTGGGAATCAGTTATCTGCGGGTATCAGATTCAGTTTTTGGAGGCAGTGATTTGGGGATAATAATCAGTGTTTGAGAATAGTATTTTCAGCTTATCGACTGTGTTGTGATGCCCAACTGTGTGTTGTGTATTAATTTAAAGCCGTTATGCTATCCGTTTGTTTGGTTGTTTATTTCCTTATTATTGCTTTATTTATCTTTTTTTCTAGGTAGTTTAGCACAATTGCTTTAGACCATGTAGATATTCCCCAATCACTCTGGACAAGAGGTCGCCGACTCAATCGATCTGAGGATTTGGTCGACGGACAACTAGTGTTCCACTCTCTACCCCCAGTTATCAGACGGAAGCCGAGAAAACGCAGTGTATCTGAGCAGAGGTTGCTAGGGCAGTGGTCTACCCCATTAGTGGACAGTCGGGCTGAGGTCTCAATTGTTGCCATAGAGATAGATATACCAGTCAATCAAATGGATCAGCAGAACACGTTAGGGGTGGAGGCAATGATGCATCAACTCCAAGAAAGTATGAAACTTATGCAGCAGGACGCCATCTGCCAAGCGGAATTTGCCAAGTAGCAGGCTGCGATCATGGCCCAGCAGGCCGAGCTAATCACTAGGTTGCAACAACAAAACGGAGCATCTGCTTCGCATCAAGCTCCTCCACCACCAGGGGTTCAGACACCCAGGGAAACACCAAATGTCCAGAAGGGTACGGACATTCCAATAGGGCCGGCTCCGCCCCCAATCTTACCCCAGCTGTCCAAAACACCTACCAACCTACCGGACTCTCTCTTCGAATTCGAGGTCAACGCTACAACATTGAAATTGAGCAAGCTTGAGAAGTTGTTCAAGAAATCCCAAGGGGTAAATATCATCCCAGACATTAAGGACGGGTACACTGACGTGGCTGTGACGCTGCCAGATAGGTTCAAAATGCCACAAATTGACTGCTTTGACGAATCTGGGGATCCCATGGTGCATCTCTGATTGTTCTCAAATATACTACGGCCGATGGGCCTCACCAGACCGCAGAAGCTTTCATTATTCGGCCGGACCCTGTCGGGTGTGGCTGCTATCTGGTACGCAAAATTAGAAGACGATGTTAAGCAAAACTGGGATGAGATGGCCAAGGCTTACATTGCACAGTACTCTTATAACACGCAAATCGAGATTACAACCCATGATCTTGAGACAACAAGGCAGGAGCCTAAGGAGAGCTTTTTGGAGTTCGTAGCCAGGTGGAGGGCGAAGGCCTTAATGATGACCCTAAGGCCTACTGATAAAGATCAAATTCGGATGATTGTGCGCAATCTCCAGCCTAAGCTGATGCAGAAAATGATCGTGCTCCTTTTCCCTACCTTTTCAGATTTGCATGAGATGGGAGTACAGATTGAGGATGCCTTGAAGTAGGGTTTGATTGATAATGACAGAGAGCAACCTAGAAGAACCTTCAACCGCAACAACAATACAGGCACTAGCAATGCCACAAATGCTAGAGCTTCAGAAGTAAGACTGGTCACCACCATTCCCTCTCCAAGACCCATGGTAGCTACACCTTTCTCCAACGCGTCCGGAAGCAACACACAAACCACCAAATACCAACCTCGAGGCCGGAGAACCTTCACCCCATTATATATGTCCCTGTCCAAGGCTCTGGGGGTATTAATCAGGAAAGGGCACTTAAAGCCCTTGGAGCCGAGGCCATTGCCAAATGCACTCCCACCCTCTCATAACCCGACAAAATACTGCGCATATCACCAACCACACGGTCATGACATCGACCAATGTTTTAGATTGCGTCACGAGATTCAGGTTCTCGTTGACAACAGGGTGATTGTGCCTCCTGAGAAACCCAACGTCACAACCAACCCTCTTCCACCGCACAACCAAGCTCCACCTTCAAACGCATCAACTTTATCCAGACTGGGGTCGTGTCTTACGATCCTAGCATATATATTACCCCGTCCTACCTACCCAAGCCGGAGGTGCTCCTTCCTGACTACACTGACTTGTGCATGTTGGACATCTCCAGAACCCATCCCGAACCAATGGTGGTGATTGTCGAAGACAGAACAGGGGAGATTTCAGGGGAGAATGGGATTATTGAGTCAGAATCTGAGGAATCTGGGAGTTTTGCTGAGGAGGTATACAGTCCGAGTGACTACATTCTATCAGTAGGCCAGGTTGGGCCAAATGTGGAATTGCCGGCTGGGGTAGAGCTTTGTGTAATACAGGGGGGTGGATTTGGTCAGAGGATAGATGACTTGGCGGTTGTGGAGGGGGACTTTACTAACCTCCAGTTTTTCAATGAACAAGATCCAGAGGGCGTGGCAGTCAACTGGTCTGATTTTGAAAAGTCAGCAGAGGTTACCGGGTGGCTTGATGACCTACCAGACGTTGTCGAAGAATCTCAGTTAGAACAGGGCCCGGTAGGGGCACGGATATCAATTGTGGCCGGAAGGGTCAGAGATCAGAATGCATCCCCAGAGAGCGCCGGTGCTAAGAATTTCGCTCAGGATCTGGGCATTTTGAATACAAGAATTATAGAGCAGCCAGCTGTACTGACGCAGTTCGAACAAAAAGGAATCAAAGAGTTTGAGAGAATCAGAAAAGCTAAGGCCCCCGTGGGGACTGAAAGTGCTGTGTGCACGAGGACAGAGAATGCTGCAAGTATGTGGACAGAAGATACTGGGAGTACAAAGACAGTGGAACTGGAGCCGGACATGTGTCTGTTGGCTGCCGATGGAATGTGGTGGGAGGACGATGATCTATGTCTTGCCCACACGGCTCAAGATTGGGGGAGTAATCAACCAGACGATACCTGGTACATCGGCGAAGTCGATCATATGACCAGGAGCGGGTGGTATTTTAAGCCCCCGCATTTAGACTAACCAGAAGCGTCTGGGAAGGACAAGGAGGCCAAGAAACAAAAAGAGAAGCAATCGAAGAAGAGGCTGTACTGAAGCAGCTGAAAAAGATACAAGCAGACATCTCTATCTAGGGACTGCTTATGGCTTCATGAGTACATAGACAGGCTGTCCTATCTGCTATGGACAAGGCTAAACTCTCCGTTGACACCACACCAGAGTAGCTAGTTGGACTGGTCTTTCCGGTAGGAGGTTCCCCGACGTTGACCTTTTCGGACAAAGAACTACCACCTGAGGGTGCAAATCATAACAAACCCCTCTACATCTCTGTGGAATGTAGAGACAAGTGGGTGCCAGTGGTTCTTATCGACACGGGATCAGCCATTAATGTGTGCCCGTCAAGGACGGCATGTGAAATCGGGTTGAAGCCCATGGACTTTGTGCCAACTACTCTAGCGATCAGAGCCTATGATAACACAAGCAGAGAGGTGATGGGGACTGTCAAAATTCAGACCTAGGTTGGTCCAGGACAATACAACATTGAATTCCATGTCTTAGACGTTCCCGCAACCTTTAACCTGCTTTTGGGGCGACCGTGGTTGCACCAGGTCAAGGCAGTCTCTTCTACCTTGCATCAGATGTTGAAGTACCCGCACGGGAAGGGGGTAGCTATTGTTTTTAGGAACTCGTCAATCTGTCCACCGCCGGAAGTGTCTACACCAGTCTTGGAAATTGAGCACGGCACTGAAGATTTGTTCTTATCGGGGTTTACTCTGGCTGAGGCCCGGGTCGTGGAGAACATTTTGGCTATTAATGAGGGGGTGTATGTCAGTGCTCAATCAGTATACCTCATCAACAAGCTTCAACACATCCCCAGGATGGGATTGGGAAAGAGCGGCCGGAAGGGCGTTGCAGCGTTGGCCGAAGTGCCACACAACCCACATACCTTTGGTTTGGGTTATCTGCCCACCAAAGAGGATTAGGTAAGAAAATGTAGGGAGATGGCCGGGAGAGCCAGAGCAAAGAAGGCAGGGAAGCCATATGAGTTAATGCACCGACCCATTCAGGGTACCCTAAACGGACGCTTTGTCCGGGAGGGGGAGGACTTTCCATTTTGTGGCTTCCCGGAACCATGGTTGAATGCGGAGAGGAAGCGCGTGCCAGCGTTTGAGATCTTCTTCGACCTGTAGTTATCTGGGGATGATGTTGCCGAAGAGCAGACGGACCCATTAGCTAAGGCTGAGCAGAGCAAAAAAGTGGAGTCTGAGGACGCCGAAAGTGCAATGGGGGTAGCACTGACGTGTCTACTTTCAGATCCTCCGATTGAACAGAAGTGCTTGGGGGATAACTTCTCGGTATGCGTGATCGGGAATGAAACGGTTGCGGGCCTACTAGCAAACATTTTGGATGCATCTATTGCACCCTCTCTCATTTGGCAGTATGAAGAGGGATTTTTTTCAAGCAGCACCGGGTCAGGTAGTGAGCCGGAATCTGATTCCACCGAGTCTGTTGAGTCAGAATCAGGTTCCAGCTCGACTGAGTCTAACTTCGGTATTCCAGGGGGTGATAACCCGGATACCACAGTCCTGTCTAGGTCGTCTTTTTCTTTCTCTTTTGAGTCTGTTGTAACCGAAGAATCGGACGATTTGGATGTGCTTAATGAGAATGATGTGGCTGTGGTTTCTGAGTACTTTTCTGTGCCCTTGATTTATTGCATTAACTCAGACTTTCAAAATTTTGATGAAAACGACGAGAAAGAAATTCCTCCGGTTTTACAACGCTTAATTGAACAAGAGTAGGAAAGATTTGTTAAACTCTTAATGGATGAAATCACTACTGTGAATATTGGTACTAAGGAGGACCCGCGGATGGTCCAGATCGGGTCCACGTTGTCTTCGGAGGAACGCGGGCGCTTAGTCGCTTTATTAATAGATTTCAAAGATGTTTTCGCGTGGTCCTACGAAGACACGCCTGGAATCGATCCTGAGATTGTACAGCACCGAATCCCTCTTGACCCCGAGGCCCGACTCGTTAAACCAAATCTTAGAAGGATCCGCCCATACTAGGCTCTCAAGATTAAGGAAGAGGTCACCAAGCAAATTGACGTAGGTTTCCTGCTGGTATCCGAATACCCAACTTGGTTGGCCAACATCGTTCCGGTGCCGAAGAAGGATGGTAGGATTCGGGTATGCGTGGATTTCAGGGACTTAAATAGAGCTAGTCCGAAGGACGACTTCCCCTTGCCGCATATCGATGAGTTAGTGGACTTTACAGCGGGGCATGCTTTGCTTTCGTTCATGGATGGTTTCTCAGGCTATAATCAGATAGTAATGGCACCCGAGGACCGGGAGAAGACTGCTTTCACCACCCTGTGGGGGACCTACTACTACAGAGTGATGCTGTTTGGGTTAAAGAACGCTGGAGCTACATATCAACAGGCCGCGACCACGATATTGCACGACATGATCCACAAAGAGGTAGAGGTGTATGTGGACAACATGATTGTCAAGTCCAAAAAGAAAGAGAGGGCCATTACATCGCCTTGCAAAAGTTCTTTCAAAGGATCAGAGAATTTCGGTTGCGTACGTTTGGTGTTACAGTAGGGAAAATGCTGGGGTTTCTGATTACACAGAGAGGTATCGAAGTCGACCCTTCCAAAATCAAGGCCATCCTAGAAATGCCACCACCAAGGACTGAAAAGGAAGTGTGAGGCTTTCTGGGTAAAGTGCAATTCATAAGGCTGTTTATCTCAAAATTAACCTTCACTTGTGAACCACTTTTTGGTCTCCTGAAGAAAGGAAAGAAGTTCTAATGGGACGGCCGATGCCAAGCTGCATTTGAACAAATCAAGGAATACTTACAGAAACCGCTTGTGCTGTCACCACTTGAGCCGGGAAAACCGTTGATTTTGTATCTTTCAGTGACTGAGACCACAATGGGCTGCATGCTCGCGCAAGAATCTGAGGACAAGGTGGAGAGGGCTATCTACTATCTGAGCAAGAAGATGTTGGAGTATGAAACCCGCTACACACCGTTAGAAAAGGCTTGCTTAGCCTTGGTATGGGCTACCAGGAAGCTGCGGCACTACCTGTTAGCTCACTCTGTAATGCTGGTTTCAAGATTAGATCCCATCAAATATCTCTTCGAGAAACTGGCACTTACGGGTAGGCTAGCTCGTTGGTTGCTATTGCTTTCCAAATTAGATCTGAAATATGTAACGCGCAAGTCAGTGTAAGAAAGAGCGGTAGCGGAGTTCTTAGCCGATCATCCAGTTGAAGGAGGTGAAGCGGTTGAGTACTTATTCCCAGATGAGGCCATTTTGCATATTGAAGATGGGTTTTGGACGATGTACTTTGACGGCGTGTCGAACCAGTATGGGTATGGGAGAGGGGTGTTGCTGATAGCACCCAACAATTCCCGTATCCCTTTAGCATTTAAACTCCGATTCAAAGTCTCGAACAACGAAGCAGAGTACGAAGCATGCATTGTTGGATTAGAAGCGACCTTGGAACTAGGGGCAAGACGGTTGGACATCATTGGGGACTCAAACCTTGTCGTATCCCAAACTAAGGGGGATTGGAAGGTCAAAGAAGAAAAGATGATAATGTACCACCAAACCTTGGACCTGCTGATTCCTCGGTTTGAGAAGATAAACTTCACTCATCTACTAAGAGAAAACAACAGGTTCGCAGATTCACTAGCAACTCTATCTTCCATGATAGACATCCCGTTTGGAGTCTGGATGCGTCCAGTCATTATCGACCAGAAATTTGTGCCGGCTTACTAGTCGATTGCTGCTATAGATGAGGTTCAAGATGAGAACCCCTGGTATTACGATATTTTGAATTTCTTGGAGAAGGAAGCATTTCCACTAGGGGTAAATTCCATGGATAAAAGGGCAATCCGAAGAATGGCCGTTTAGTTCATCATCTGCGGAGGTAAATTGTATTAGAGAGGTCATCTGGGAATGCCTAAGCTGTGCGTTGAAGCTGAAGAATCAAAACACCTGATGGAGGCCATCCATGGAGGGGAATGTGGTGCGCATGTGAACGGGGTAATGCTAGCGCGAAATATCCTCAGACAAGGTTATTATTGGTCCACCATGGAGGAGGATTGTATCGGCTTTGTTCGGCGATGCCACATGTGTCAGATCCATGCAAACCGCATGAACATTCCGCCGTCGAAGCTGTACAATATGACTTCGCCATGGCCATTTTCAGTTTGGGGAATCAATGTGATCAAGGCTGTCACTCCAAAGGGGTTGAATGGGCATGAGTTCATCCTAGTCACGATAGATTATTTCACGAAGTGGGTTGAGGCCCAATCTTATGCGGTGTTGAAGGCATTGCACGTTGCAAAGTTTATCAGAAACAACATCATCTGTCGATATGGGGTCCCAAACGAGGTCATTTCAGATAATGGTTCCCACTTCAATGCTTTCACCACCCTGTGGGGGACCTACTGCTACAGAGTGATGCCGTTTGGGTTGAAG
>NW_021025427.1:161390-206531 GCF_004153795.1 Camellia sinensis
TCGAACCAGTATGGGTATGGGATAGGGGTATTGCTGATAGCACCCGACAATTCCCGTATCCCTCTAGCATTTAAACTCTGATTCAAAGTCTCGAACAACGAAGTAGAGTACGAAGCAAGCATTGCTGGTTTAGAAGCGGCCCTGGAACTAGGGGCAAGATGGTTGGACGTCATTGGGGACTCGAACCTTGTCGTATCCCAAGCTAAGGGGGATTGGAAGGTCAAAGAAGAAAAGATGATAATGTACCACCAGACCTTGGACCTGCTGATTCCTCGGTTTGAGAAGATAAACTTCACTCATCTACTAAGAGAAAACAACAGGTTCGCAGATTCACTAGCAACTCTATCTTCCATGATAGACATCCCGTTTGGAGTCTGGATGCGTCCAGTCATTATCGACCAGAAATTTGTGCCGGCTTACGAGTCGATTGCTGCTATAGATGAGGTTCAAGATGAGAACCCCTGGTATTACGATATTTTGAATTTCTTGGAGAAAGAAGCATTTCCACTAGGGGTAAATTCCAAGGATAAAAGGGCAATCAGAAGAATGGCCGTTTAGTTCATCATATGCGGAGGTAAATTGTATTAGAGAGGTCATCTGGGAATGCATAAGCTGTGCGTTGAAGCTGAAGAATCAAAACGCCTGATGGAGGCCATCCATGGAGGGGAATGTGGTGCGCATGTGAACGGGGTAATGCTAGCGCGAAATATCCTCAGACAAGGTTATTATTGGTCCACCATGGAGGAGGATTGTATCGGCTTTGTTCGGCGATGCCACATGTGTCAGATCCATGCAAACCGCATGAACATTCCGCCGTCGAAGCTGTACAATATGACTTCGCCATGGCCATTTTCAGTTTGGGGAATCAATGTGATCAAGGCTGTCACTCCAAAGGGGTTGAATGGGCATGAGTTCATCCTAGTCGCGATAGATTATTTCACGAAGTGGGTTGAGGCCCAATCTTATGGGGTGTTGAAGGCGTCGCACGTTGCAAAGTTTATCAGAAATAACATCATCTGTCATTATGGAGTCCCAAACGAGGTCATTTCAGAAAATGGTTCCCACTTCAAGAAGGAAGTGATTGACTTGTTGGAGAAATACAACATGGCTTTTCATAAGTCATCCACATACCGGCCGCAAACCAATGGAGCGGTTGAGGCCGCCAACAAGAACATCAAGCACATACTGCAGAAGTTAGTGGAAACCTACCGGGATTGGCCAGATAAGCTGTCGTTTGTTCTGTGGGGTTACCGGACGTCAATTCAAACTTCTACTGGGGCGACTTCGTATTCATTAGTTTATGGGATGGAGGCCGTTCTACCTATCGAGATTGAGGTTCCGTCTTTATGAGTGTTGGTTAAGTGTCAAATAGCCGAAGCAGATTGGCAGCAGAGTAGATTTGAAGAACTCATGCTCTGTGATGAGAGAAGACTGAAAGCACTGTACCATGTTCAAGGTTATCAGCGCAGAATTGCCAGGGCTTTCAACAAGAAAGTTAAGTTCAGGAATTTGAAAGAAGGAGATTTGGTGCTCAAGGACAACCGAGCTCCCACCCACAACCCTAGGGGCAAGTTCAGACCCAATTGGACTGGCCCTTACATCATCAAGTCTATCTGGTCAGGTGGAGCTGTGGTTCTGAGGGACCTAGATGGCCTAGAGTTCTCACAGCCGATCAACATGGACAAGTTGAAGAAATATTACCCCTGAGAGGCTCGCTAGGCCGAAAACCTGAGGGGGCGAAGTAGGCAAAAGTCAGAGCACAAAAAATTTGAAATTATGAAAACTGAGCTCGCAAGGTTGAAAACCCACAAAGGGTGGCCTTGGCAAAAGTTAGAGTGTAAAAGGAGAGTGAAAATACTTGAGTGAACCCACGCCTGAACTATGTAAGGCTTGATTCCCATCTTTGGGATACGTAGGCAACTTCATCCTGAAGTTCAGCCATAAACTTTTCCCCGTTCAACTTTGTCCATTTGATCATCTCGACCATCTTTGTCTATTTAGCATTCAAGAGTTCGGTTATGATCTCCGGTGCTGTGCTTTTCAGACTAGGGGTAACTTTCCGTTACTGTGCAGTGCCGCAGAACTATTCAGACTAGGGACAACTTTCCAATTGCTAGGATCCGAGGTTGTGCATCTCAGTGACAGATTTCAGGCATGTCCAGTTTTGATCCATATCGAAAATGGTTTTGAAAAGTTTTAATAAAAGTTGACTTTGTTCAAAATTAATCATTTTACAACTTAGACCATTTTTGGACCAAAGCGGAAAATTTTCAGTACCCACAACCTTCAATTTCATTAATTTCAATAATAGTTCTCCTGCTCTTGCATACAAATTGAAGTTTCTTTTTATTACATTCATAAACAAAACTTGAAAGTACTAATAAAGCAATAAATCCGGGGCATAGATAAGTCAGGTGTTCCTGCGCCCCCTCCAGAGCTGGTCGAAGCCTCTGATGCCAAAGTGGGCCCTTCATGTGCCTCTTCATTGAGCCAATCCAAGCACTCACCAGACAAAGTGCAATTAAAAGTGAGGAGCTCTCTACTCCTCCATGCTGTGGCATACCAGGCAAGCTGTGCGCCTCGGACTGGGAATGCAGCAGGGTACTCTATCCCCTCTGGCGGGCAAGTCTGATCATGTCCGAACTGGCGTCGGAACCAGAACGGAAAATAGAAGACACAGTGTGCCATGCCAATCAATTGAATCCCAGGTTGATGGGTCATGTTGTAACTCATTGCCGGCATATTGAGCCAAGGGCAGGGCCAAGCGATGCGGTTTGCAGACAAACTGTAGATCCAGTTGTACCACCACCCGTCATCCAGGGCATCGACTAGGCATTGTCGAAAAAAGTAGCCGCGATCTGAGTATGCTGGGCAAGACTCCACAATTTGTAACTTGTCCATCAACCACACCTGGAAGGGATGAAAAATGAGAGAATAAAGAATAGAGAGATGTACGATGAGAGAAAAGAAAGAAAAGGGTTTTGTGAGAAAAACCGAGCCTGAGGGCCGAGTGATCTGAGCTATACATATGTGAGATTGGGTGGGAAACATTACCTGCAATAGTAGTGGGCTCCCCGCAAGCCTAGCCGTCTCCCAACGATGAAAAGCATCTAAGCCCATCAATGTCTCAGCCAATGTCTTGGCGATGCAGCTTTTGCCCTCCTTCAAACCTTGGGCAACCTCGATCAACTGGACACTGAATCCACCAGAGCCCGGGGCAAGCAGGAAATGAGATAGTAAGCATAGGCAAAGCGGGTGTCGCCGATAGCCCAGCCAATGATGGTCATCGCGGTCACCGGCATCAGAAAACTAGCGCACCAAGCTTAGGATGTTCAGCTCTCCATCGTGAATCAATGATCGAGCGTCATGTAAAGTGAGGCCGCACATTCGTCCTAGGGCTTGGACGTGGCCAAATCGGAGTTAAGGCAAGATTTCCTCATTACGCTCGGATTCCATCAAAGCTTGGAAATCTTCGAAAGTAGGACACATCTCTTGCCCGCTAAAGCTAAAAACGTGTGTTACTGGATTCCAAAACCTTGCCACGGCACGGAGGAAAGGAAGATGTAGCGGAGTACGGCCCAGCGTGAATAGTGCATTCAAGTCGAAGCCCCGGAAGTTCAACTTTTCCGAGCCATCCAGATAGGCAATCCAAGCTGTGAGATTTTGGATGAGGAACGCCTCCATTTTGATGCAAAACTGAGATGAAATGAATGAACCATGAGGCTGGAAGTTTTAAAGAGGATAAGGCACTGTTTGGGGGACACGTGTTGAAAAATTGGTGGTTGCCAAACTAGGTGGTCGGCCGACCACCATTTCTGGTAAGCCGACCACCCCTTGGTCTCCAATGAAAAAAAGCTGGTTGGCCAGCTTCCTTAGGTGGTCGGCCATAGAAAGAAACAGGGCTTTGGTCTTGTCCTAGCTTCTAGAAGAGAGTTCCTAGCATTTCCATGTTTCGGGAGTGTTGAAGGTTCAAGTTTACCTCAGTTTCGGATACGTTCCGTCACCCAGATCGTCCGAAATGCATTTGTTTATCGAGTTGTTGTTAAGTCCTGCTTATCGAGTTGTTGTTTTGCTTACCGAGTTGTTTTGTTTATCGAGTCGTTAGGTTTTGTCGAGTTGTCGAGTTTTGTATATCGAGCTGTTACTCTTTGTTTACTCAACGTTGTTGTGTCTTGCTTATCGAGTTGTAAACTTGCTAAGGTTTTGTTGTTTCTTAGTAAGTTAAGTTGTTTAGTTTGTTGCGTTGGTTCGCTACCTGACTTGGCAATTTTCAATGCACAATTCCATTCAGTCTCATTTTCATGCAAAATGATGCGATGCGATGCTAAGAACATTAAATGCAACACTTTTTCAAAAAGTTGTTTCATTCCATCATGCTTCCCGTTGTTACAACATTTTACAACAAGGGTACAAGTTTTACAGAAAATAAAACTGCCTAATAATGTACAATGTGCTATAACTACTAATAAAAAAGGCAAATAAAGCAAGAACAGCTGCATCAGTGCTATCAAGCACAGGAATAAGAGGCCCTCTTCGTCCTCTTCTACGGAACGACCTCTGCACCATCATCATCATCTGAATTGGAGTCGCCGCCCTCGGAATCCTCCTCGGCATCATCTCTACTACCGGAACCGAAACTAGAGTCATCCTCTCTGCCAGCGGATGTCTCTGACTGGGGATGTGCAGGCTCCTCCTCCTCGCTGGACTCCTCCTCTATGACAGGCGCTCTGCGTTCGCCTCGGCTGCGGGTCGAACCCCCTCTCCCAACTCTTCGAGAAGTCCGGGATGGCCCAGCCTGTGGCCCAGTATGTAGTGGAGGCATCTGAAAAGAAAGAGCGCAATTTGAATACATCAGCCAAAGTATGTATATCAGATGCAGATGCAAGAAAACTACATAGAGTGGGAGTATACAGATACAGTACATGAATGTGGTGTGTGTCAGATGTGCTCTACATATACAGTTAATCAATGCAGTGAAATGTTCAAGTTCAGCATATCATCAGAACTATGATAAATGCAAGAAAACTAAAGAGTACCGGGACACCGACGATGGACAACTGCGTCTCTCTCCGCAGGACCATGCCCTCAAGTGAGGCTACTAACCCGAGTAACCCCTCCGTATACTCCCTGGGAGGCTGCAGATACAAGTTCAAGTCATCAATGAGTAAATGAATGCCTAAGTATCTGAGTGGTAAATGAAAAGCAGTGGAACATACCGGTGGTGATTCAGGATTACTAACGTATCGGTGATCAGTATAGGGGGCTCTATCGGAATCGGGAAGGAAGTCCCGTATTGCCATCCTTTCAACTCAGTCGGGATATCTGGCCATCCGGTGTGATGATAAGTCAGGGGAATCGGGGGGACCAGTCCAGCCCCACCTCTTGATGTGCCGGCCCTGCTGGTCAAAGAAATATCTGCAGCCTGGGCTCGACTCGATGATGGCATGCCAGCAGACCTCCTCGTGGGAGTACAGACACCTGTCAATGGAGGCATCAAGTATGTATGGCGGTAAGTCGCGTACTCCTCTCCTCCAAATGTAGAAGTACGTCTGTACCCAACATGGCGCTATCGACATCTCGGGGAGTGAGCCCCTCAGTAGATTGCATATCGTCTAGAGGTGCTGCGAGGATACTCTGCTCGGGGTAACCCATAGTCTGGCGCATGATGCGGTCCCCCAGAAACCAAGCCCTACCAACAAGCCCCTCAAATAGGATCTAGTACCGAGAAGCAGCCTATCCCCCAGCAAACTGAAATTGGGTATCTCCACCCAAGGGCGCCCAAGGCTGCCATGTGATCTACGGATAACCAATGCATAAGCCGATTAGAAATCATAAATGTGCAAGATGAATCAAAGATGAAAACATGGAGAACTGAGAGTTCTGAATTACCTCGGTCGTCCGCACTGTGTCAAAAAACTACCGCAGGTAGGGCAAAGTCTCTCGGGCCCTCGGCCGGTACTGGCCCTCGAATACGAACGAGTAAGGAATCGTGAGAGGCACCTCCACCTCAAGCTCCAGGGCTAGCATTGGAAAGTATGTGAAAACCCATAGCTGTGGAAAACAGGGCAATATCCATCAGAATAGAGAATGTTGAGTGCGGAATGTGAATGCAGAATGTACAGAGAATGCAGAATGCTGAGAGCAGAATGCAAAGTACAGAATGTAAAGTGTGCCGTGTGTGCAGTGTACAGGTAATGAAAAGCAGAAATGTAAATCAAGAGGGCAGAAAGTACCTCCCAGGCTCTCCAATAGCTGCCAACTATGTTCCCCCGTCCGCGGGAGGTCGCACTCATGTAGCAGTAGAGGGTAGCCAGGCTGGCGCCACCCCAGTCATACTGGCTGACCTGTGATAGGTCTACCAGAGCACTCAGCAGATAAAGTCCAACAGTGTTCCCCCTATCGGAGAACAGAGTGGTCCCGAAAAGGAACATAAAAAATCCCCGAGTGTACTATGCTATCTCCTCGGGAGTCTCAAGCACAGCCTTCCTGAATTGTGTGGAAAACCAAGTGTACCGGACTCGGCCCGAAGATCTGTCAATCGGTGGGCGAGCTCCTAACAGATAAATCCAAGCAGCCTCCCACTCACCCATATCCTCGTCATAGGGGATCGGCCAGCCTCCTACGTCAAGGCCTGTCAGCACGGCAAAGCCGAACGGGGTCATCGTCATGTCCTCGGTAGCTGAGAAATGGAAGGAGTTGGTGGCGTCCTACCATCTCTCTACGAGGGCGCCCATCAGGGTCCTACTTGCTGGATAACGTGATATCCCCATGCAGAAGGGTCCGAACCCTGCCTGGTCAACCAGATCGCGAACGGCCTCTGGGAGCTCCGCATACCACTCCTTGGCGATGATCGATCCATATCCTCGTGTAATAGGGAAGATACCTGCATTCAGAATGAACACATGTATTCAATTTCAAAATAAAGTATATGAGCTGTGTGCAAATTAAATCAGATACAATGCCATGAGCTGTGTGTTCAGAATTGAAGTGTGTGAGTTGTGTGTTCAACATAAAGTATATGGGTTGTGTGTCCATCTCAAAGTTTGAGCTGTGTGTTCAACATCAAGTATTCGGGCTGCGTGTTCAGACTTAAAAGACAGTGAGCTGCGTGTTCAACTCTCAACCAGTGTGTGCTGTGTGTTCACCTCAAAATTTGGGCTGCGTGTTCAGAAATTCAACAGTTTGGGCTGTGTGTTCAACTCTCAACCAGTGTGTGCTGTGTGCTCACCTCAAAATTTGGGCTGCGTGTTCAGAAATTCAATAGTTTGTGCTACGTGTTCAACTCTCAACCAGTGTGTACTGTGTGTTCACCTCAAAATATGGGCTGCGTGTTCAGCAAGTCAAGTGTTTGAGCTATGTGTTCAGGCTTCAAAAATAGTAGGCTGTGTGTTCATCATCAAAGTGTGAGCTGTGTGTTCAACATCAAAGTTTAGGCTGCGTGTTCAAATTTCAAAACAGTGGGCTGTGTGTTCATCTCAAAGTTCAAGCTGTGTGTTCAACATCAAGTGTTTGAGCTGTGTGTTCAGACTTCAAAAACAGTGGGCTGCGTGTTCGTAATCAACAAGTTTGGGCTGCGTGTTCAGATTTCAAAAAATAGTGGACTGTGTGTTCGCCGTCAAATAGTGGGCTGTGTGTTCATCATCAAAGTGTGAGTTGTGTGTTCAGAAATTCGAGTGCTTGAGTTGCGTGTCAACTTAACAAAATACTGTGCTGTGAGCTATGTGCTAGAATAAGCAGAAGTATGGTGTGTGAACACGTTTAGAACGAGCAGATAAAAATACATAACAAAAGCATGAAATGCACGAAAAATGCAGAATACATTGCAGAAAATGTAAAAGTGAAGTACATACCTCTCGTGCTTGATAAGAGAGGTGGGACTCTGGCCCCCGTAGTAATAGATCTACAGGTGCTCGCTTATCAAAGTCGATGAAGTGGAAGAAAACGGCCCGAGGAAGGATGTGCGCCGGAGGATCATACCTCTCGGGAATAAATGGCCGAATCCTCGGAGGTAAAGACATAATGTCTGGCTCACCCCCGACACCTGTAGGACCTCCGTCCTGAGGAAAATGACCTGCCATTTTGAGAAATCTGCAAAAAGGAGCAAAAAATGAGCAAAATGAGCCAAAATTGGAAAAAGTCAACAAAAGTAAACTCTCGGCAAATGAAAAAGTCAACAAAAGGCAACTCCAGAGAAAATGTTCCAAATGTTGAGAAAAACTTACCTCAAGTGGCGAAAATGGGGAAAGAAGCTCCGAAATCAAATTTTAATCGGTCCAAAGTGAAGAAAATTGAAAGATTTCGTGAAACAACTTTGCGTGGGGCGTTGGAAAACGCGTATAGAGCACAGATCTGAGAGAGAAAATGGTCTAGGAAGGAAGGAGCACTGATTTCGGACTTGGAGTTATGAGGAAAAGTGCTTTGGCTGAGTATATTTAAAGAAACAAATGCAAAAGGAAAAAATTGCCCCCGTTTTTGGCAAGGTGGTCGGCCGACCACCTTTTCTGGTAGGCTGACCACCCCTTTCACTAAACCTGGTCAGTGGTCTCCAAACCTGGTCGGTGACCCTCCCAAGGTTGTCCCCAATGCCTCTTTGAGCTCCCTGCAAATTTTGGTGGTGATCGGAGTCCCCGGCACTCGAGAAAGTACAAGGAAAGTGCACTTTTCAGCACGAAATCCCTCCGCGGGAACTTTAACTCCAACTTTCAATGCGTGTTTCATCGTTACTCGCCGAGAGTGAGAGGTGTATCCTTTTTGAATACATTGTGAC
The DNA here is from genome assembly GCF_004153795.1 of Camellia sinensis. NCBI lineage: Eukaryota > Viridiplantae > Streptophyta > Magnoliopsida > Ericales > Theaceae > Camellia > Camellia sinensis. The sequence goes on from NW_021025427.1 coordinate 170,158, forward strand.
CCTTCCGAGAGGTAAATCGGAGGTCACGATTTGAGTTTTCCTCGTCGAGGCTTGCATTTCTCTGCTCAATGTTTTGTTTTAAACATGCTCGTAAAGTCACACTTATCCAGCATTGGTATGCATGCCACTCGCGTTGTTATGAACATCGTTTACATTGTGGTGCACATTTCACCGATATTGTCATACCTCCATGCTTAACTTGCGTTGTCACACGTGCTTCTCTCGCATTGCAATGCACTTTCCCATCGGCACCATGTTTGTCTGCATTCAATGTAGTGTTGAACATGTGTTGCTAACTATGTTGTGCTTGTTAAGTTTCTCTCTTTTGCCGGTACGATATTTTATGTACGGTTCATTTGAAGCTGGTGCGACCAGACGAACCGTGCAGGTATTGTATCTTCTCCGTGTGAGACGTAGCGAGAATTGTGATTCTCTTACATTCTTACTGCATGAAATGTAGTTGTCACTTTGCATTCTTGCTTAAAACGGTTGCATCTATTGTGAATATTTGCTTCATTACAATTTGCTACTTTGTATGATCATGAGTCACGTTCGACTTGGTGCATATCATTTTGCATTTTGCCCCCCGCTTGCGGGCATGCCTGCGGCCGCATCTCTTTTATCTTGCCTGTTTGTCTAAGTCTTCGGCCTTGTCAAAAATGGGTCGTCTCTAGGCTTTGACATTCACTCCCGTCACTTATGACTTTCGAGTTCTGTCAAAGAGGGGTAACTGTAGACACCCCATTTTTTACCGACCTTAAGACTCAGATGTCACCAACTGAGTGCTCGGTGATGTTGCATATTGTGCTTGTTCTGAGGTTGCAAAGTCTCGGCTGGGAGCCTTGCCTCCAAGCTTCGGAACCTTTTCGTGCCTTGCCTCGGTTTCCGAACCAGGTCCTATTTTTTCTGTTTTCTCTTCCTGAAGGGTGGGAGAGGTCTCGTAGACCATCTCTCAGTGGCCGTAGGTTACTGTAGACACCCCATTTTTGACTGTCCTCAAGACTTGGACGTCACCGCTTGAACACCCGGTGACCATCCCTGTTTGTGTTCGTCTTGAGTTCCCGGAGGTCTCGACTACGCGCCTTGCCTCAGGACCACTTGACTCAACTATTTTGTGTCTGGTTTTGCACCAAACACTTATGTTTTGCCTTGGAGGGGCAGGGAATGACTTGTGTGCCATCCCCACACATCACCAGCCACGGCTTGAGGCCACCGGCTGTGTTTTGCTTCCACCGGCCAAATGTTTGGCCGGCCAGCACTATAGATGGTCGACCGGCCATCTATTTTGGCCAAATTGCATTTTTGGCTGGCCGACCACTGTTCATCTACTTTTGCAGATATTTTATGCTAGCTGCCATACACTTTCTCCCCTCCATACACGTGTATGGAGGGATCTCCCTCTTGTTAGCTTGCCTTGGAAGCTTTGCAAGATTGAATCCTCTATAAGAGGAGGTCTTTTCTCCCTCTTTGAGGTTAGACAATATTTTCAGAGGGTTCTAGTTTTAGGGTTTGAGTTGTGTATCTATCCTATATCTATATCTCCCTCTCTTTTGTGTTTTGTCTTACTTTTGTGCATAAACACCCACCATCACACCTTCTTTTAACTACTGAGGTACTAAGAGGCTATTCTTGAAGGTTTTGGTTGGTTTTGAGCTTAGAGAAGCTGTTGGACCATTGTTTGTGAAGAGGGTCATCAAGGGTAAGAACTTCACCCTTTATTCCCCATTCTTGCATAGTCTTTTTTCCTATCTTGCAACTGTTTTTGAGCTTAACATATAACATAGAAAAGTCTTGTTTTTATCTGCCCTAAATAGTTTCTTAAGGGTGTTTTAAGCTTTGGGGTTGTTTGACCCCTCTTAAGGCTTGTTTGACCCTTGTTTTGTGTCATTTCGATTGAGCTCCGGGACCATTGTGTTTGGGCCTCCTCACCACTAAAATCTTGAGGGATTTCAGGGATGAGGATGGTGCCTTGAGGTCCTAAGAAGGAGAGGGCCACCCCCTCTCCTTGTTGTCCTTGAAAAGGGCCATTTTTGCCTCTTTAGTGAGCATCATGTTTAGGTTCATGTTGGCCATGCCTTGACTGATATTTATGCTTATTATGTCATAATATAGCTCTATTTTTAGTTGGTTTTGGTACACCATGCTTGCTTAGCATACATGCCTTGTAATGCCATGATTTGCCTCAATACATGCATAGTATTTAAACTACCATGCTCATGTGTTTTGGCTAGCTTTGTGAAGCTTACATACATATTTTGATGTGCTAAGGGACTGCTTTAGGTCATTTGAGTCATTCATGTCTTGTTTTGTATAGCTACCATGCAATCCCTCTTGAATGCCTTAAGCTTTGGCCTCTCCGGCATGCCATCCTTGCTTTGTTTCAGTGGTTTGGAATCACTTGGTATGTTATTTCAGACCTCATGATGTGCTTATATGCTTGCATTTTCCATCCCTTTCATGCTTTGAAGAGTTGATGGCTTATGCTCCATGTTTAGGCCCTTGTTGATGCATATTTGTGTGTGTGTTTTCATGCCTTTGTTGCATCATTTTGGCCACTAATTTTGGCATGCTTGAGAGCTTCCCATATTAGTTTAAGTCCATCCTTTATATGTCGTCACATGTTTACCTTGCGTGCTTGAATGACCATGTTGCATCTTGTATGCATGACTAGGTTGCATTGCATTTGGAATACTTGTTACCTCAACATGCTCATTGTAGACGCGCCCGCGTGGGTGGCCTCGCTGCTACAGTTCGGACTCGATTTGTGTCACGGTTCTTAATCTGAACCAAAGAGTCCAAATCTGGCAAATCGTTTTGAGAAAAAGATTTTTGAAAAAGTAGTGCCAAACATGGACTGCTTTGCCAGATACAGAGTCGCCACCTAAATATTTTTTTTTATGGGAGAATTTAGAAACCCTGACTCGGTGCCGAAGGCCACATGTCCGTCATCACCAGAGTTGCCTCGGCTCAGGAGCTTGGGTACGATTGGGGAAGGTCAGCTATGAGCACCCCTCTCGCCCATCCGAAGATCGGCCTCTACTAACCGTGATATCCGTTTTTGAAAACGTTATGTGTTCTTAAACCAATTATTAGCCTAGCATTACTATGTTATGGCACGGCAAACAAGTATAGACTAGATTGCCTAATTTGGAATAAGCATTCATATCTGTTTGTTTTGGAAAAATGTTTTGGAATTTGCTACTCGCAAGTAGGCTAAAACACGGATTTCAACGAGTGTTTCCAACTCAGGCAATCCAACCTTCACCACCGCATGCATTCAAAAGTTTATCACATAAGCATCTAGCCACATGGTAAACATGCTGTTATGATAGCATTCACACGCATGCGATATGCTAAAACATGAAAATACTTACATCGTACTCCGAGCCAAAACAATAAACTCGTTAGTAAACGATGCATGACCAAGTCCATGTTTGAATGTCTAATGCAACGCATACAGAATGCAATTAGAATAGGCTCGGCTAACCTAAACATGGCATGTGAAATGTCAATCAATTGATGCACGTATTCAATTTGGAATTTGAAGTACAAATGCAGTTAGCATGATGTACCGAGCCCGGTGCATGCGAGACGAATGAATGGATGCACGCATGCATAGCATAAGGTATGCTAATTTAAACATGACCTATTACTAACCATCAAAGCAGGTAAGTAAAAGGGAGAAAGAAGTGGGGTTGGAAGACATGCACACACTCACCCACACTTATTACAAGTTTACCCTCGCTCGGAGGAACCAAAAGAATAATACAGATTAAATAACGAACTAACTAAGCTAGCTAATTAATTATTACAAATTACCTAATTAGTTAACAAACTAACTAAGCTAGGAAAAACAGTAAACCTCCTCGGGAAGAGAGTTCGATGCACGCATGCTCGGGTCTTGCTCGGAAGTGCACTGCCATGCATAGGTTGCCTCTGTTTTCCATGCTATGCTCCTCTGAAGACTGCCAAAGTCTCAGTATTGCTTCCCTGGACATTGGGAGACACCACCGGCTGAATAGAATGGCCACCGGTAGTGGTATGTGATCACTGGCTTTGAATGCATCCATCGGCCATGGAAAGATTGCCGGTCGGCATTGGACACTGCCGGTCGGCAGAAGGTTCCTGCAGAATCTGCATTTGACAGCAACAGAGGGCAAGGCAGAACATGGCAATGCAATTCAAGCCATATATGCACCAATCATGTCCCTTATCATGTTAATGACTCAAAGGAACATGCTCCTTGGTTCTCGGACCATCAATCGCGCATTTCCATGCGTGATGGCCCAAGGGACCAAGTGTGCACATTTTGATGTCAAATGCAATGCAATGCACACAATCAAACCAATGGGACTCAACCTCTATCACAAGCACTTCAAGAGGCCAAGCATGCATGCAAATGGGATACAATCCTAGGCATGTGAGCTAAGGATGCAACATGGCAATGCAATGCATTCATGCAATTATGCAAGCAAATATGTGAGGCAAACATGCAAGCAACCAAAGGGTGGACCTAAGCATGGTTTAAGCAACCCTCACTAAGCCCAAAAACAGTGGCCAAAGTGCCCAAAATGTAAGACTAATGGCATGCAAGCATGCATTGAAAATCATGTTACAAAAGGTGCTAAGCCAATTTGAACAAGACAAACATTAGCATGCAAACAAAGCCAAAATCCAAGACAAGCCAAGAGGCTTAAACCAAGCCTAAATCAACCAAGCCTCACAAGGCTAAGAGGACTTAAAATAGATCTAAGGCAGGCCTAAACAACACCCAAGGGACACCTAGATGGCATCTAAGTGGCTCAAATTCAAAGGCATGTACAATGGCCAAAACATGGAGCATATAACACAAGCTCACAAGGCATCAAAGAGGCATCCAAGGTAAGCATACAAGCATGCTAAAGGGACTGAAATAACATGGCAAATGGTCCCAACCCATTAAATTAAGGCAAGCATGCATGCTATACATTCACACACTTAAGGCCAACAAACCAAAAATGCAAAGGGACTATACTAAGCATGCCAGGGTCGACCCAAACAACCTAGGACAGACCTCAAACATGGAAAAATAAGCATGAAAGATTCACAAGGCTAAGCCTAAAACATGCTAGAACAAGGGTTTACAACCTAAGGCATGTTAAGGCAACAAAGTGGCATTACAAGGTAGGTATGCTAAGCATGCATGGTGTACCAAAACCAATTAAAAACAGAGGCATATTATGACATAATAAGCACAAAAAATGGCCAAGGCATGGTCAACATGAAGCTTAGCTAGGTGCTCCCTTAAGAGGCAAAAAATGGTCCATTTCAAGGACAACAAGGAGAGGGGGTGGCCCTCTCCTTCTTGGAACCTCAAGGCACCATCCTCACCTCTGAAATCCCTCAAGATTTCAGTGGTGAGGAGGCCCAAACACCAAGGTCTCGGAGCTTACACAAAATAGCACAAAATGGAGCCTTACAAGGCTTAAGAGGGGTCAAACACCTCCAAACCACAAAACACCCTAAACAAACTATTTAGAGGGCCTAAAAACAGAACTTTTTTATGTTATACACTAAGCATAAAAACAGTTCTAAGATAGTCAAAATAAGTATGCAAGAATGGGGTAAAATGGGACTAGTTTTTTACCCTTGAAGACCCCTTCAACAATGGTGGACCAGCAGCTTCTTTTAGGTTGAAACCAGCTTCAAAACCTCAAAAACAACCCTCAAGAGGTCTCAGCTCCAAGGGATGGTGTAATGGTGGGTGCTTGTGAGCAAAAGTAAGACAAAACACACACACTAAGCTCAAGAAAGAGAGAGAGAGAGATATAGGATAGATACAAATTCCTATCCCTAATATCAAAACCCTCTGAAATGTTGTCTAACCCTAATGCCAAGAGAGGAGACTCTCTCTTATAGAGCTCTCTCTTGTAAAGCTTGTCAAATAAGCTTGCTTAGAGGGAAATCCCGCCATACACGTGTATGGAGGGGAACAGAGTTGGTGCCAGCTATCACAGCTGGCACAAAATATCTACATAAAGTAGATGAACAGTAGTCGGCTCCTCAAAAATTCCATTTTGACAGAATTGAGTGCCGACCGGCAATAAATAGTGCCGACCGGCAATCTATATTGCCGATGGCAACAAAACACCAGCCGGTGGCTTCTGGCCATGGCCGGTGATGTGTGGGGATGCCTCACAAGGCATTCCCTGCCCACCCCAAAGCAAAACACAAGTGTTTGGTACAAAACCAGACACTAAACAGCCGAGTTCGGAGATCCTGAGGCAAGGCGCGTAGCCAAGACCTCCGGGAACTCCAAACGAACACAAACATGGATGATCACCGGGTGTTCAAACGGTGACGTCCAAGTCTTGAGGATGGTCAAAAATGGGGTGTCTACACTCATGTTGCATTAGTCTTGCTTGCACGTTTGCATCCCATCCCTCTTGATCAAACATGATGTAGGTTGGGGCCCTTTTGTATGTTTTGTGTGCATTTCATTTTACATTGAAATTGCATACTTGGCCTTTTGGGCCACCATGCATCGAAATGCGCAATTGATGGCCCGAGGGTCGAGGACCACGCTCCTTTGAGTCCATAACAAGATTGGGAGAGTGGCCATGCATACATTTCCTTGAAATGCATTGCCATGCCATGTTTTTCCCTCTGCTGCTGTCAAAACAGGTTCTGTAGGAATATTTGGCCGGTCGACTACATGGAGTGCCGACCGACCAATTATTGATGGCTGAGAGCTCAACAAATGGCCGATGACCATCCGGACATGGCCAGTGGTGTTCCCACTTGGTCGGTGGTGCTCCACAGCCCTCAGAGAAGCAACCCTGGGACTTGTGCAGTCTTCAGAGAAGCAGAACAGTCGAAGCAGAGGCAGCTTGTGCATGGCAGTGACTTTCGAGCAGAATCGAGCACACATCGTATTGGACCCTCTTCCTGAGGCTGTTTATTGCTTAAATTAGATTAATTAATTTGTTTAATTAATTAGGTGGTCTGTAATATTTAATTAGCTTGTTAGCTAGTTAAATTGTATTATTCTTTCGGTCCCTCTGAGTGAGGGCTAACTTGTAATAAGTGTGGGTGCGTGTGTGCATATCTTCCAATCCCCCACTTCTTTCTCCCTTTTACTTACCTGCTTTTGATGGTTAGTATTAGGGCATATTTAAATTAGCATACCTTATGCTATGCATGCATGCATCCATACATTTGTCCTACATGCACCGGGCTCGGTACATCATACTAACTGCACTTGTATTTCAATTCCAAGTTGAATACTTGTTAGTTGCAGCATTTCACATGCCATCATTAGGATAGCCGAGCCAATTGTAGTTGCATCTTGTATGTGTTGCATTAGCCATCTCAACATGAACTAGGATCATGCACATGATTACTAACTTGCTTCTGTTCTGGCTTGGAGTACTCGGTAAGCATTTATGCTTTAGCATACCGCATGCATGTGAGTGTTGCCATAATAGCATGATTACCATGAGGCTAGCTGCTTATGTGATATAACTGCTTGAATGCCTGTGGATGGAGGTTGAATTAACTAAATTGGGATAACGCATTAAAACTGTGAGTTTCAAGCCCACTAGATAGTAGTAAAATCATCTTTTCTAGAGCGCACTTGACGGTGGCAAAATCTACATTTTTAGCCTACTTGCGAGTAGCAAACCATTTTCAAAACAAGCATGAAATGTTTTGTTCCAATTTAGGCGATTTGGTCTATACTTGTTTGTTGTGCGCAGAACATAGTAATTCTAGGCTAATATCCGGAATAAGAACACATAACGTTTTCAAAAACGGATATCATGGTTAGTATAGGCCGATCTTCGAATCGGGCGAAAGGGGGTGCTCATAGCTGACCTTCCCCAATCATACCCAAGCTCCCGAGCCGAGGCCACTTTGGTGATGACGGACACGTGGCCTTTGGCACCGAGTCAGGGTTTCTTAAATTTCCCCATAAAAAATATTTAGGTGGCGACTCTGTATCTGGCAAAACAGTCCATGTTTGGCACTTCTTTTGTAAAAATCTGTTTTCTCAAAATGATTTGCCGGATTTGGACTCTTTGGTTCAGATTAAGAACCGTGACAATTTGAGAGTCCTAAACTGTAGTGAGCCCAAAATGAACAGAACGGGACTCGTCCTCCTAGGGGTTCGGGGACGTCAACAGTTTCTGGCGACTCCGCTGGGAATTTGTCACGCCCCAAAATTTGGACAATTAAATATTAATTTAGGGCTAAACCCCAATCAATATTCCATCATCCAAATCGTAGGAGTGAAACAAAAATCTAAACATTCTAGTCTCAATAAGGTAATTAACAAAACGCCAATCATACCATGCACCATAAATTCATAACTAACCAATACCTCAACATTAAAGTAACAATACAAAGTCAAAATAACTTAAATAAAGTACGGTTACAAACTATGCCAAATTATTCCATATAAACGTCTAAAAATAATAATAATAATAATAATAATAATAATAAATACATAAATCGCTAACAAGCCTAAGCTAAAAAAAAAACAAAAAGAAATCAAGAGATATGCCAAAAACTTTAGTTACTTCTCGTCACCACCGTAGCCTCAACTAATCCTGCAAAGGAAGCTCAGCTGCGCTCAACAGAACGCACCCGAGTTGCCAAGAGACAAAACGGGTTAGTATACAAGGTATATGGTATGAGTACAAGATTTAACACCCACGTGTCCACCAGACACAAACAAAAATTCGTTAAATTCTTATTACAGGACAAGACAAGTAGTTCAACGCACCGAGACGAATGGGTAGTTTTCACGAGACACGGTGGCATTTAGTTTCTTGTCCGTACACAACGAAATATAAATTTATTATAAAATAAAAAATAGAAAATAGAAATATGGTGGGTCAGTCCTGCATAAAAAGTTAGTAAGACCACCATCCTGCAAGACAAATAAAGTTAGTATAATTTAATCATAAGTAACTTGTTGAAACAAATATAAAATTACAACCATTTCATACTTAATATTCGAATTGATCAAAACTCAAAGAACGAAAGTTGTACAGAATCAAATTTTGTAAAAGACATCGTGAACGAATTTAACAGAAACTGAACATGTTAAGAGAAAAAGCTTGATCTAAAAATCTAGACAGAATTCAATCGAAAAATATGAAGCTGAAAACGAACAAAAACTGCCATAAGATGATTTTTTTTCCGAAAAAGTTCAAAACATGAAAAGTGTGCAGAATAATGTTTTACTTCAGTTTACGCGAAACCAATAAAATGACTCGTTTCGTGGTTAAAACAGCCTATAAAAATCTGCATTACCAGAGTGAATCAAACCGACAATAACCAAGGTCATCCGATTATAAGTTCTAATCGATCTTTTTAATAAAAAGCTACAACACAAGAGTTGTCCAAAATCACGTATACATGCTTCTGTTCAAATTTCATAATTTATCAGATCATTTACTATTTTTTTTATCATGTACATAACAATACCATACACACTATACTAATAAATTCATAATTAAATTCTTTGTTCCTTAACTCCACCACTTCGGCTCTTCCCTTCCGGCCTACACATATATCACATGTGCCTCCCGTATACCTAACACCACTCCGAAGCCAAACTTGCACGGGGATATCGTCCCGAGTTTGACTCACACTCCCTGGATGGTTAGCATATACGTACGCGCGCAAATGAAAGTACTCGTCTACTCATGAGAACGAGGCAACAATATATATATACACAACATCTCACACATGAGAATAAACATAACAATGCCGAGCCTAAGGCATTCAAATAAATCTCATAATCCTCACTTTTTTTTTTTATATACTCTTTCTTCCCATCACTCAAATAAAACAACAATCCATGGAGTCATGGTGGAGTATAAGGAATTTATCTATAGGTTCATAATTAATTTTAATTTCATATGACCACGAGTCTAATTACAACTATAAAGTATAAGGAATTTATCTATAGGTTCTTAATTAATTTTAATTTCATATGACCATGAGTATAATTATAACCATAAAATAAATCCATATAAAAATCATAAACATGGCGTACACAACTAATCCAAATAAGTAAAATCAATCATTCATTTACATGCAAATACAAAATCAATCCAACATCAAATAAAAATAAATAAATAAAAACAATGAATCAATCCATCCTCTAACAAATATCTATGAATGCTAAGTTTATTTTAATTTTATATAATCATGAGTGTGATTACAATCATAAAATCAATCCACATAAAAAAAAAACCCTAAACCTTGCATGCAACTAATCAAAATAATTAAAATCAATCAATCATCTAAAAACCCTAAACTTTACCTACACAACTAATCAAAGTAATTAAAATCAATCAATTATCTAAGAACCCTAAACTTTACATACACCACTAGTCAAAATAATTAAAATCAATCTATCATCTTTATGTGAATACAAAATCAAACTAATATCAAATAAATAAGTAAAAACAAAGAATTAAATATAAATCACGGGAAGTGGGTTTTGTACTCACAATATTATTTTGAAGATCAATAAAATATTTGGAGAACTAAAGGAGTCACCAAAACAAAACCCTAATCCTTTTTATTTTTTTCTCTCTTCCTCTCTCTTTTTTTTTTCCCACCATTGCTCTTTCTCTCTCGGAACTGATTCCTCCGATTTTCTTTCGTAACTCTCTCTCTCTCTTTCTCTCTCTGCCGTCTCTCTGTTCTTGTTCTCTTTTCTTTCTCCTTGATTTGCTTCCTAATGCAACTGTTGTGAATATAACCTAATAGCTAGTATAACCTAATAATATTACATTATATTTTATTGTATAAATATAATATATATATATATGTATATATGCTTTATAAAATCAATATTTATAACATTTTTTTTATAACAAATATAAATATATAAATATTTAAATTAATTATATATAATTAAATAACAAATTAATTTAATTAAATAACACATTAAATTAATTAAATATCACATTAAATTCTCATGTAACCACGTAATTAATAAAGTCAAAAATAAAATAAGATAATAATAATCGTAATAATAATAAATAATGACTTAAGAAAATTAGGGTCGCTACAGTGCTGCTCGATAAGAATCCCTCCTCGTACTGCCAGACGAGGGAAGGTGTGACGGATGCATCCAAAATGTTAGAAGGTGAGCTCGCAGCCGTTCCATTCCCAATCATAAACACTGAGAGATCATCCCCCAAGCACTCATGTACAATCGGAGGATCTGATAGTAGACAGGCCAGTGCTACCCCTATTTCAAACTCGGTGTTCTCGGAATCCATTTCCTTACACTGCTCAACCTCAGCTGATGGGTCTGTCTGCTCCTCGGCGACATCATCCCCAGATAACTATAAGTCGAAGAAGATCTCAAATCCCGGCATGCGCCTCTATTCTGCGTTCAACCATGGCTCAGGGAAGCCGTATTACCACATTAAATTCATTAAATATCACATTAAATTCTCATGTGACCATACAATTAATAAAACCAAAAATAAAATAAGATAATAATAATCATAATAATAAATAAATGACTTAAGAAAAATTAGGGTCGCTACAATATACACACCTCAAAAGAATCTCGTCCCGAGATTCGATCAGGAAGAATAGTAAAGAAAAAGCTCCGGGTGCAATTCCCGACACTAAGTCAATGCACAATTCTGCTACCCGTCGGAGTGAAGGCCTATGTGTCTCCTGAAATGTACCTTCAAACTCACATACCACATCTATCTCACTAATATTCTGCTTAGAGATTTCTACCAAGCACAGAAGACTTGTCCTCACTAACACTTCTTCTACCGCTATAAGTGTGGGTAAGCTGTGGCATTCCGAGAATATCTATATTTACAGTCCTTCCAGCACAATCTAGAGTTACAAAGTATTTTCGCAGCCAATCCATACCCAAAATAATTGTGAACCCTTCAAACCCTAACACAATTAGGTCTGCATGCAAGACTCTACCCGCAAAATCAATCTCAAAATCTTTACACAACTCATAAAGAGTAACTGCCCCTCCTAAAGGGGTCTCAACACGAATAGGTCTAGACAAGGAGGTAGTTACAAGGTGTTCTCTTTCTACAAACCGCCTAGATATGAAACAATGAGAGATACCAGTATCAAAAAAAAAAAAAAATACTCTAATGGGTTCTAAAAAAAAAAATTTAAAGATACCTTCTAGCCATCACCTTCAAGTTAAACACACAAAAAGAATTTGTTAATAAATACTTAGAATAAACTCAACCACCAAACTAAACCAGCTAACCCATGTTTCCATAATCCGAGGATCACCTAAACACTCACAAGTCTAGGGTAACCTAGGGCTCTGATACCAAACTGTCACGCCCCAAAATTTGGACAATTAAATATTAACTTAGGGCTAAACCCCAATCAATATTCCATCATCCAAATCTTAGGAGTGAAACAAAAATCTAAACATTCTAGTCTCAATAAGGTAATTAACAAAACACCAATCATACCATGCACCATAAATTCATAACTAACCAATACCTCAACATTAAAGTAACAATACAAAGTCAAAATAACTTAAATAAAGTACGGTTACAAACTATGCCAAATTATTCCAATACTAAAGTCATAAAAAAAAAATAATAATAATAATAAATACATAAACCACTAACAAGCCTAAGCTAAAAAAAAAAACAAAAACAAATCCAAGAGATATGCCCAAAAACTTTAGTTACTTCTCGTCACCACCGTAGCCTCAACTAATCCTGCAAAGGAAGCTCAGCTGCGCTCAACAGAACGCACCCGAGTTGCCAAGAGACAAAACGAGTCAGTATACAGGTATACTGGTATAAGTACAAGATTTAACACCCACGTGTCCACCAGACACAAACAAAAATTCGTTAAATTCTTATTACAGGACAAGACAAGTAGTTCCAACCGCACCGAGACGAATGGGTAGTTTCTCGAGACATGGTGGCATTTAGTTTCTTGTCCGTACACAACGAAATATAAATTTATTATAAAATAAAAAAATAGAAATAGAAATATGGTGGGTCAGTCCTGCATAAAAAGTTAGTAAGACCCACCATCCTGCAAGACAAATAAAGTTAGTATAATTTAATCATAAGTAACTTGTTGAAACAAATATAAAATTACACCGTTTCATACTTAAATAATTCGAATTGATCAAAACTCAAAGAACGAAAGTTGTATAGAATCAAATTTTGTAAAAGACAACGTGAACGAATTTAACAGAAACTGAACAGGTTAAGAGAAAAGCTTGATCTAAAAATCTAGACAGAATTCAATCGAAAAATATGAAGCTGAAAACGAACAAAAACTGCCATAAGATGATTTTTTTTCCAAAAAAGTTCAAAACATGAAAAGTGTTCAGAATAATGTTTTACTTCAGTTTACGCGAAACCAATAAAAATGAACTCGTTTCGTGGTTAAAACAGCCTATAAAAATCTGATTTACCAGAGTGAATCAAACCGACAATAGCCAAGGTCATCCGATTATAAGTTCTAATCGATCTTTTTAATAAAAAGTTACAACACAAAAGTTGTCCAAAATCACGAATACATGCTTCTGCTCAAATTTCATAATTTATCAACAATACCATACACACTATACTAATAAATTCATAATTAAATTCTTTGTTCCTTAACTCCACCACTTCGGCTCTCCCCTTCCGGCCTACACATATATCCCATGCGCCTCCCGTATACCTAACACCGCTCCGAAGCCAAACTTGCACGGGGAAATCGTCCCGAGTTTGACTCACACTCCCCGGATGGTTAGCATATACGTACGCGCGCAAATCAAAGCACTCGTCTACTCATGAGAACGAGGCAACAATATATATATACACAACATCCCAGACATGAGAATAAACATAAAAATAATAAATCAATCCATCCTCTAACCAATATCTATGAATTCTAAGTTTATTTTAATTTTATATAATCATGAGTGTGATTACAATCATAAAATCAATCCATATAAAAAAAAAAAAAAACCCTAAACCTTGCATGCAACTAATCAAAATAATTAAAATCAATCAATCATCTAAAAATCCTAAACCTTACATAAACAACCAATCAAAATAATTAAAATCAATCAATCATCTATAAACCCTAAACCTTACTTACCCAACTAAACAAAATAAATAAAATTAATCAATAATCAAACTAATATCAAATAAATAAATAAAAACAAAGAATTAAATATAAATCAAGGGAAGTGGATTTTGTACTCACAATTATTTTTGAATATCAAAGAATCACTCAAAGAATTAATAAAGTCACCCAAAATAAAACCCTAAACCTTGCATACCCAACTAATGCAAATAATTAAAATCAATCAATCATCCAAAAACTTTAAACCTTACATACACGCCTAATCAAAATAATTAAAAATTAGTCAATCAATCATCCAAAAACTCTAAACATTATATACACATCTAATCAAAATAATTAAAAATTAGTCAATCATTTAAAAATTCTAAACCTTACATATCCAACTAATTAAAATAATTACAATCAATTAATTATCTAAAAATCTTAAACCTTACATATATGTCTAATCAACATAATTAACATTAATCAATCATCTAAAAATCCTAAACCTTACATATACATCTAATCAACATAATTAAAATTAATCAATCATCTAAAAATCCTAAACCTTACATACCCAACTAATTAAAATTATTACAATCAATTAATCATCTAAAAATCTAAACCTTACATATACGTCTAATCAACATAATTAAATTAATCAATCATCTAAAAGTCATAAACCTTACATACCCAACTAATTAAAATTATTACAATCAATTAATCATCTAAAAATCTAAACCTTACATATACGTCTAATCAACATAATTAAAATTAATCAATCATCTAAAAAAAATCATAAACCTTACATACCCAATTAATCAAAACAATTAAAATCAATCTGTCATCTCCATATCAGTACAAAAATCAAATCAATATTAAATAAATACAAATAAATAAATATAACGAATCAAATATAAACAAAGAAAAGTGGATTTGTACTCACAATATTATTTTGAAGATCAATAAAATATTTAAAGAACTAAAGGAGACACTAAAACAAAACCCTATTCCTTTTATTTTTTCCCTCTTCCTTTTTCCCGATGTTCCTCTTTCTCTCGGCTTTCTTGGTTTTTCTTTTCTTGATCTTGGTTTTCTTTTCTCTCTCTCTCTCTCTCTCACGCCACACACACAACACTCTCTTTTTCTTTCTTTTTGTTTATAACCTAATTGACTACATATTATATATATAATTTACAATGTCCATAATAAAGGTTCAATCGCTAATTTTTAACATAATTTTCAAACATTTCCAAAATTCAATTAAATGTATATATATACAATTAAATACCACATTAAATTAATTAAATATCACATTAAATTAACTAAACAACACATTAAATTCTCATGTAACGATACAATTAATAAAGTCAAAAATAAAATAAGATAATAATAACCATAATAATAAAACAAAATAATGACTTAAGAAAATTAGGGTCGCTACATTTAGTGCTCTTGCATGATTCTAGACTTAGAAGTTTTGGCATGTCTTCAATATATACTTCAATCCTTGTGCAACCTTCTCGGGGTGACACACCTCGTTTGTACAAATTGATGATTTATCTCGGCAAGTACCTAACTACCTTTCTAGGCATAATCTTGGTTTCACCTTGTAAATATAAAATTTCAACAACTGTTTAAACAATGATCTCGGTTTAACTTCAACTTGTAAATTGTCCACAAATTTCAACAAGTGTTAAACAATGATCTCGGTTTAACTTCAACTTATAAATTGTCCACAAATTTTAACAAGTGTTAAATAATGATTTCGGTTTAACTTCAACATGTAAATTGTCCACAAATTTTAACAAGTGTTGAACAATGATTTCGGTTTAAATTCAACTTGTAAATTGTCCATAAATTTCAACAAGTGTTAAACAATGATTTCGCCTCTCTCTGCCCCCTTATGTGAACCTAAGTTCTACTTGGGTTCTCATTATACATGTATTCTAGAGACAATGTCAAGTATCTTGAAAAGAAAACCAAGATGAATCTTTATTTATTTACTTCGACAAATGACAAAAGAACAAAGGAATTCTAATGATAGAAAAATTTCAAATTGCAAGTGTTCTAAGGCCTTGGCAACTCTTTACCCTCATTATCTTCAAGCCGATATACCCCATTGCCCAGCACCGAGATGATTCTGTAGGGTGCTTCCCAATTTGGGCCAAGCTTGCCCTCTCTGGGATCCTTCTTGTTGCCGACGACTTTTCTTAAGACGAGGTCACCAATCTAAAATTCCCTTGGGTTAACCTTTTTGTTATAAGCTCTGACAAGCTATTGCTGGTATGCTGCGAGCTGAATTGTAGCTTTCTCTCTTCGTTCTTCTAGAAGATCTAGATCTCGGGCTAGGAGTACATCAATAGTCCCGTTCTTTACCCCCTGGGTTCTGATCCCAGGGATGCCGACCTCCAGCGGAATGACTGCTTCTGTGCCATAGGCCATGGCAAAGGGGGATTCCCCTGTTGATCTTCTCGGCGTAGTCCGATATGCCCAGAGTACATTGGGCAATTCATCTACCCACTTTCCTTTCGCTGCCTGCAGCCTCTTCTTTATCCCATCCAGAATTACTTTGTTGGATGCTTCTACTTGTCCATTGCTCTGTGGAAAGCTTGGGGTTGAAAAGTAGTTCTTGATCTTGAACTTTGCACAAAAGTTCTTGATTAGCTTACTGTCAAATTGAGTTCCATTGTCTGTAACAATTGATCTTGGAATCCCAAACCTGGTGATAATGTTCTTCCAAATGAAGTTCTTTACGTCCCCATCTCAGATCTTGACAAGAGTTTCAGCTTCTATCCATTTAGTGAAGTAATCTGTTGTTACCAGCAAGTACTTCCTTTGTCCAGTTGCTTGGGGCAGTTGCCTGACGAGATCCATGCCCCATTGGGCAAATGGCCAAGGACTGGATACAAGATTCAAGTCTGCTGCTGGCTGGTGTATCAGATATGCAAACCTTTGGCATTGTTCACACTTCTTTACAAAGGCTTCTGCATCTTTTTTGCATGTAAGGCCACCAATACCCCTGGGTGATGGCCCTATGAGCGATGATCTGCCCTCGGCATGGCTTTCACAAATTCCTTCATGTATTTCATTTAAAAAATCTTCAACTTGTAAAGGGTGTACGCACCTTAATAGGGGTCCAGTGAAGGATCTTCTGTAGAGATGCCCCTCTGCTGTCAGACTGAATCTTGCTGACTTCAATCTGATCTTGTGTGCCTCCTTGTGGTCGTCTGGCAGCTTTCCTTCTTTCAAGAATGTAACAATTGCATCCATCTAGCTTGGTCCTATGTCCACACACATCGTTTCGCGCTCTGTGGTCAGTGGTTCGATGCTCGGGCCCGACAGGTAATCAACCATTATGGTCCTTGCTTTTCCAGGTTGTACTGCACTAGCTAGGTTGGCCAACGCATCAGCGTGACTGTTATCATCTCGGCTTACCTGGAGTAGTCGGCAGTTCTGAAACAAGGCTGACAACCTGATGACCTCCTTTGCATAGGCCGACATTCGTTTATCTCGGGCTACAAACTCGCATGTTGTCTGATTAACTATCAATTGTGAATCACAAAAAACTATTACCTCATCTGCTTGCACTGCTACTGCCAGATTCAACCCTGCAATAAGTGCTTCGTATTCTGCTCCATTGTTTGAGGCCTTGAACCCCAAACGAATCGATTGTTCTATTATCTGCCCATCCGGAGATATCAAAACTACTCTTGCCCCCGCTCCTTGTCAGTTTGAACTTCCATCAACAGTAGTCGAAAGGAGTCACCGATGTAAATGTTGCAGGGTCTGAGTTTTTCCTCTTTTCTTTGTTCTTTCGCCTTTGACTGAGCTTCTCCTTGCTTGTTTGGACATCGTTCATCCTGGTTCAGTGAAGCCCGATGTTTGATAGATCCTGGCGTGAACTCGGCCATGAAGTCGGCCAGAATCTGGCCTTTGATTGTTGTCCTTGGCCTGTACTCCAGGTCATACTAGCCTAGGGTGACTGTCCACCTGGCTATTCTTCCTGTCAGGTCTCCTTGTTGCAGTAGGGACTTCAAGGGGTGTTCTGTTAGCACCACAATTTTATGGGCCTGGAAATAATGGTTCAACTTCTTTCAAGCCATTACCAAAGCCAATGCCAATTTTTCTAAGGGTAGATACCTTGTTTCTGCATCGGCTAGGGTTTGTTTACATAGTAAATAGCCCTTTGCTCCCCTTTTTCTTCTCAGATTAGTACTGCACTTATCGCATGTTCTGAAACTGCCAAATACAGGAACAGTTCCTCCCCAGGTTCTGGATTCGAAAGAACTGGAGGAGTAGTCAGGTAATTCTTCAGATCGGCTAATGCTTCTTCGCACTCCTCTGTCCAAAAAAAGTTCATGGCTTTCTTCACTAAGTTGAAGAAAGGTTTGCACTTGTCTGAGCTTCTGCTTATGAACCTGTTCAGGGCTGCGGCCCTTCCAGTTAGCATCTGCACTTGTTTTGCCGATGTCGGGCTCTTCAACTCTAGGATGGCTTTGATCTAATATAGGCTGGCCTCAATGCCCTTTCTGGTCACCAGGTATCCTAAAAACTTACCAGATCCAACTCCAAATGCATACTTCGATGCATTGAGTCGGAGCCGATATGTTTTAAGGATTTCAAAGACTGCTTTTAGATCAGCGAGATGACCCTCAAGCTCCTTGGTCTTAACGACCTTGTCATCGATGTAGACTTCTACTGTTCGGCCAATCAGGTGTTTGAACATTTTGGTTACCAACTTTGGTAAGTTGCTCTTGCGTTTTTCAACCCGAAAGGCATTACTTTGTAACAGTATAGGCCTTTTGGGGTGATGAACGCGGTCTTCTCTTCATCTGGGAGGTACAAGGCTATCTGGTGGTACCCCCTGTAGGCATCTAGGAAGCTCATTCTTCCATGCCCTGAAGTGGCATCTACTAGCTGGTTAATCTTGGGTAGAGGAAAGCTGTCTTTGGGACAGGCTTTGTTGAGGCTGGTAAAGTCTACGCAGACCCTCCATTTATCGTTCTTCTTTTTTACCACCACTGTATTGGATAGCCATGTCGGGTAATGAACTTCTCTAATGTCCGTGGCCTCCAGAAGTCTATCTACTTCTTCCTCTACTGCTTCAACGTGTGCCAACGTCGGTCTTCTCGCTCGTTGAATTACAGGTTTGGCTGACCTGTCAACGTTCAGCTTATGGCAAGTGACCTCGGGGTCAATGCCTGGCATTTCGTAAGGTGTCCAAGAAACACCTCAATATTTGCTCTCAAAAAAGCTTCCAACTCTTTTTCTTCTTCTTCGGCTAAGCCCGAGCCGAGAAGAAAGAAGCATTCTTCATCCCCATCCTGGACAAGGATTTTCTTCAGTGCCTCTTCGCTCTTTTCAGCTGGCTCCTTGCCAACGTCTTCTAGGACTTCCACGTCCTCGTCTTCTATTTCTACCTTTTCTGGCTCTCGTATGCTGCAGGTAGATTTCATTACTGCCATGGAGCAACTCTTCGCCTGCAGCTGATCGCCTCTGACTTCCTCTATCCCATGCTCTATTGGGAATCGCAATAGTTGGTGCAATGTTGAGGGAACTGCCCCCATCGTATGCAGCCATGGCGTTCCTAAGATGATGTTGTAAGGGGAGGGTGTGTCGATAATGGTGAATTCTGTCTTGATCTTCCTGGCGCTAGCCTGCACCTCCAAGCTTACTGTTCCCAGTGGCCATGTCGGCGTTCTATTGAACCCAACCATTGGGCCATTGGATTGTTTCGTATCATCTGGGTGAAGGCCGAGCTCCTTGTAACATCGGGCGTACATGATGTCACAAGAGCTGCCTTGGTCAATCAGGATGCGTTTCACTTGGCACTCCCCAACCTGGAGGGATACTACCAAGGCATCATTATGTGGATGCTGGACTATCTCTAGGTCGGCTTCAGTAAAGGTTATCATTGGTCCCTAGCACTCTTCTGCCCGATGTCTTTTCTCCCCGACTTGGTAGACATATTGTAGGTGTTTTACCTTCTGGGTCTCTCCTTGGATTTCGTTTTCGTTGACCTTCGAGTGGATTACATTGATTAGCCGAGGTCCTCCTGCCTGCGGCTGCTGTGCTGGGGAAGGTGGGGCTGCTACCGCCTGAGGCAATCTTACCTGTTCTTCCCTTGTCCTGGCCACATTGATGAGGTCTCTCAGATGGCCTTGTCTCACCAGGTCTTCCAAATGTGTTTTCAGGGCTCTACAACCCTGAGTTGTATGCCCATCTTCATTGTGGTAGGCACAATGCCTGCCAATGTTTCTTCCCATGAACTCTCTTGGAGTCCTCTCTGGCGTTCTGAAATAGGGCTGGTTCCGAATTTGATCCAGGACTTTGGGAATCGGGATTCGGAACACAGTTGTTACTGCCTGTGTGGCCCTCAGTTCTGCCTCTTGTTTGCTCGATCCATTGTTATCTCGGCCTCACTTCGGCAAGCCATTTCCTTTCTCTTGCTTTATCTCCTTAGTCCCCGACGTGTCTTCTTCGGCTTTGGCATACTTCTCGATTCTCGCCATGAGCTCTTCCATACTTTTTGGCAATGTCTTTGCCAAAGACTTTCGTAGTGGATAGTTGTCTTTCAGGCTGTTCTTGAAAGACACGACAGCCACCTCATGATTACATTCAGGTATTCGGTTGAACACCTCATAGTATCTTTTAGCGTAGGCCCGAAGGCCTTCATCTTTGCTGATCTTCAGAGCCATCAATGCGTCCACTCTTAATGGTTGAAGTTTGTTTGTCACGAACCTGGCCACAAACATCTTGGCTAGGCCTTCCCAGGTCATCACACTTCCCTTTGGTAGTTTGTGAAACCAATCTGATGCAATCTCCCCGATGGACGAGGGGAACACTTTGCAGAGCAACGGCTCATTCCCACTATATAATGCCATTAAGTTCAAGTATAATCCAACGTGGAAGTTGGGGTCTGACTTGCCATCGTATATTTGAAACCTCGGCATACTGAATCTCTTTGGTGCCTCAAATTTGTCTAATTCCACCGAGAATGGTGTTCTCGGCTTAACAGGTGAAGTTACCTCGGCATCGACGTTCTGTTGCTTCCTCTTGAGGTAATCTCTCAAGTCTTCTTTGCTTTGCCCAGGAGCTCGGCTATCTTTCGACTTCAGTCTTTTCGGTACACTACTCTCGGCCTCGTGGTGAGCCCTTTTCAATCCTTCTCCATGAGTTGTGTCGAAATACAGCGCCTGCCCCTGAACATGCCGATGTCCTTTGGGGTCTACCTCCTTTGTGCAATGCGTCCTCCGTGATTCTTCTCTTCTTGACTCTCTTCATCCGACATCCCTGGAGGGTCGGTGAGAGTGTCTTTCGCTCCCTTATGCTGAGGGGCTACGGGGATTGTTTTCTGCCCTCCCTTCTGGGTATTGGCTGCTGGAATCGGCGTGTCGTGCAATGGGAATGGTGGCTGCATGACGTTATTTTGCATCATGAAATTGACAACCGACTGTAGGTCTGCCAGTTTGTTTGCCATCTCTTTTACCTCTTCGTCCCTCCGTAGGCATCTATCCTTCCAAACCTGGAGGTCGTCCTCGTTGTAGTAACCACTTCGATCTGGTTTCTTTGGTGCGTCGCCAATCTGGCCGACGTCTTTTGCTCCGTTATTCTGGTCACGAGTTTCTACATTGCATTTGTC
The DNA here is from genome assembly GCF_004153795.1 of Camellia sinensis. Lineage (NCBI taxonomy): Eukaryota > Viridiplantae > Streptophyta > Magnoliopsida > Ericales > Theaceae > Camellia > Camellia sinensis. Next base: position 191,888 of record NW_021025427.1, read on the forward strand.
TCCTGTGATATCAAGGTCAATAGGTCTCCCACTCCCAGCAGGAGTGTCGTCTCCAATCTTTTTCTTTTGTCCGTTACTGGCCATCTATTCTCCTTTCATTCCCACAGACGCGCCAAATTGTGTGGGTAAATTTCTGACTACACTGCCAACTTAGTATTCAGTTGGAGAGCACTGGCAGAATAGATGACACTTGTCTAACCTGCAATAGAAAGAGAAGATTCCGGCGGTGGTTTGTCCACCCGGGGGCACTCCGACGATCAAGTCAGTATATCTCTCACAGATAATCAATAGTGCAAACTCATTATTTAGAATATAAATTGCGTACCTTAGACCCACAGGGGTACCTCTCTTTTATAGCTAACTTAATCCTTGTCCTAACAGGAGCCTAGTTCTAATGGACTTAGGATTACTATCAATCTTGGACTCCTAGTAGAATTGGGATAAACTCCTTAAGAGTCTTATCCTTTCCCAACTATAGTCTTCCCCTTTTCCAGGACTCTTGTGCCTTATCCATTTATCTCGGATTCCGATATCTTCGGAGGTAACCTCAGCCTCGCCGAGATAACCTCGGCGTCATGACCCGGACACGTGGCACCTCGGCTGACACGTCGGCGTCACCTTAGCCACGTGTTGGTACTCAGAAAATATATCCCCATAATTCTTATCCGATTCCCTTCTTGTAATTCTACCATCTACTTCCACCATGTTAAACTAGATGTCCTACATGGTTCTTGTATCAAATAATTTGTTACATATGTCACTGCAACTATTGCCGCCGTAGCTAAGAGCATATTATTATTTTGTTAGGTTTGCGATGTGATGTTTTCATCTTCAAAATCTTTATTATCGTGATCCTCATTCCATTCATCGTCATCACTGTTACTCATCTCCAAAATACCTACTCATTTAAAGGCGTAGTTACTATTACAAGAATGACTCATGATATCATTAAATTATCAACCCCCATGGCATTGTGTTTTCACCACTAGCATGAGTGTTTTTATGTATTTATATTTTAATTATTTTTTAAACCGTAATCCCTTTAACAAAAGGAAAACTATCCTAAATGTTAGAAAAATCCCAATGGTTTAACATGCATGTGGACAACAAAAGATGCAACCCAAGAATAAAGCCCATGTAATAAGTACGCACATGTTTCCATTAAAATCAGCAATCTTTAACTTAATATTATTAACTGATTGATGTAATAAAGAAATTAATTCAACAATCAAATTGTTCATATTAAGCTTCCATGGTCTATTGTTTGGTAAAAACCAATATATAAAAATTTAAAAAATATATATATGTATACAAAGGAAAAGAAGAGATGAAGAAGAGAAGACAACAAATTTATAAGAATTTGAGTATTTATTTCATAACCCAATTAGCTCAACTACAGATTCTCTGACAAAAAATTTGACATTGAATTTACCATTATTGAAACGATTTCTGCTTTTAATTACTCCAAATAGGAAAGTCCAAACATGTTCCAAGATAAATGAACCCACTGCATTCAAATGCTTGCTCAAATTCATGCAACACCAACAAAAGCTTTTCACAGAATTAACATTTGAATCAAAGAACTAACATTTTCATCAGTAAAATCACAAAGTTGAATAAAAAAAATACCAAAATACCTGGGGGCCCAAATTAGAAGAAAAACCTCAACTATTGTCTTATCAAAAGACATGCTTCAAAAGAGCTGAAATATCCTAATTTGTCTCAGCAAAAGACCAACACATCTACATATATATAAAAGTCTTAACCATTGACCTACCATTCATCTTCAAGATTGAAATAAATGCCACCTACCATTCAAATGACATCCACCTAAAAAAAATTGCATATGAGAATAAATGTCACCTATCCACCAACCATTCAACCATTCAACTAACAAAGTCCAACATAATAAAAGTCCAATAGAATATTAATAAAAGTCCAAATAATGTGTCCAACATAAAAGTCTAACATACTCATACATAATATGAATAAAAAAAAAAATAATGAGTCCAACATAACAGTCCACAATTAATAATAAAAGTCTTAATGAAGGTCTTAAACATGAAATAATTAGGAAATTTAGAAACATTCAACTTCATAAACAATTAGCCGCGACACCCTGTGGTGGTCTTCTCCATCTCAATCTCCAACTTCAAAAACCGCAGCCGAACTTCATCCGTAGGAAGTGTCATGAAGCACTCACGACGCTTGTCTCTTAAGAACAATCTGGCAGCCCATAAATACAGCTCATCATCCGAGGACACACCAGGGATGCTTTCCAACTTCGCTAAACATTCTGCAATTGAAGGATATCTTGATGAGGTTTGTGTTGAAGTTGCTGAAGATGACTCAACCACATTGACTACACGATCAAGTGTCTTGTTAAGTAGAGTTGCACTAGAAAATTTCTTCTTCGTATTTCTTTTGTTTGATGAACCATCAGTGTTTGATGGACGTTTTTTGTTTAACTTAGAAGGATGAACCACCTCAAAATCAACATCATCATGAAATTCAGCATCAAGTGGGGTATGAAATTCCTTCAGAGTCTCATCAATGTGAGGCATAATCCTTGAGCTAGGGGTTTATGTCCATTCTCTTGTAACAACTGCATCTGAGAAGAGTATGTCTAAGTCTTCAATGAATTGCAACGGGCTACGTGCCTTGCCTCAAGACCTCTCGACTCGACTGTTTTGTGTATGGTTTTGCACCAAACACTTGTGTTTTGCCTTGGAGGGGCAGGGAATGGCTTGTGAGCCATCCCCACACATCACCGGCCATGGCCTAATGCCACCGGCTGTGTTTTGCTTCCACTGGCCAAATGTTTGGCCGGCCGGCACTATAGATGGTCGACCGGCCATCTATTTTGGCCAAATTGCATTTTTGGCTGGCCGACCACTGTTCACTACTATTGCAGATATTTTATGCTAGCTGGCATACACTTTCTCCCCTCCATACACGTGTATGGAGGGATCTCCCTCTTGTTAGCTTGCCTTGGAAGCTTTACAAGATTGAATCCTCTATAAGAGGAGGTCTTTTCTCCCTCTTTGAGGTTAGACAATATTTTCAGAGGGTTCTAGTTTTAGGGTTTGAGTTGTGTATCTATCCTATATCTATATCTCCCTCTCTTTTGTGTTTTGTGTGTGTTTTGTCTTACTTTTGTGCATAAACACCCACCATCACACTTTCTTTTAACTACTGAGGTACTAAGAGGCTGTTCTTGAAGTTTTTGGCTGGTTTTGAGCTTAGAGAAGCTGCTGGACCATTGTTTGTGAAGAGGGTCATCAAGGGTAAGAACTTCACCCTTTATTCCCCATTCTTGCATAGTCTTTTTGCCTATCTTGCAACTGTTTTTGAGCTTAACATATAACATAGAAAAGTCTTGTTTTTATCTGCCCTAAATAGGTTCTTAAGGGTGTTTTAAGCTTTGGGGTTGTTTGACCCCTCTTAAGGCTTGTTTCGCCCATGTTTTGTGCCATTTCGGTTGAGCTCCGGGACCATTGTGTTTGGGCCTCCTCACCACTGAAATCTTGAGGGATTTCAGTGATGAGGATGGTGCCTTGAGGTCCTAAGAAGGAGAGGGCAACCCTTCTCCTTGTTGTCCTTGAAAATGGCCATTTTTGCCTCTTTAGTGAGCATCATGTTTAGGTTCATGTTGGTCATGCCTTGACTGATATTTATGCTTATTATATCATGATATAGCTCTGTTTTTAGTTGGTTTGGACACACCTTGCATGGTTTGCATACATGTCTTGTAATGCCATCATTTAGCCTTAACATGCATCTAGGCTTTGACCCTTGTTCAAGCATGTTTTAGGCCCTGCTTTGTGAAGCTTTTGTACTTGTCAAGTCATGAGCAACTCTTCACTCCATACCTGAAAAATGATTAGCAACATGTGATGAACACAAAGATCCAGTAAGAATACCAATAATCCTAAACATTAGCAACATATAAATAGCTATGATCAAGAATGCTCCACGTATATACATATAGGTAATGTGACATTTATGTGTGGGTGATTTTCTGACCATGGAGAGCATCGGCAGAATAGATGGCACCTGGCTGACCTGCAACAAAAAGAGAAGATTCCGGCGGTGGTTTGTTCACCCGGGGGCACTCCGACGATCAAGTCAATATATTTCTCAAAGATAATCAATTGCTAAACTCACTGTTCTGAGTATAAATTGCGTACCTTAAACCTATCGGGGGTGCCTTTCTTTTATAGCTAACTCAATCCTAGTCGCTATAGAAGCCTAGTTTCAATGGACTTCTGTTTAGTGCTTATCCTGGACTCTCCAAGACATAAAAATAAACTCCCTAAGAGTGTTATCCTTATCCATGCTAAAATCCTTTCTCATTACAGGACTTTTGTGCCTTATCCGCTTATCTCAGATTCCGATATCTTCGGAGATAACCTCGGCCTAACCGAGATCATCTCGGCGTAATAACCTGGACACGTGGCACCTCAGCTGACACGTCGACGTCACCTTGGCCACGTGTTGGAACTTAGAAAATATATCCTCACAACTGCCCCCTAGGTTCTAGAATCGAGGCCCATCCTCCTTTGAGTCTTAAATATGATAAGGGATGTGGTGGTGCATACATTTGCTTGAAATGCATTGCCATGCCATGCTTTGCCCTCTGCTGCTGTCAAAACAGGTTCTGCAAGAATATTTGGCCGGTCGATTACATGGAGTGCCGACAGACCAATTATTGATGGCCGAGAGCTCAACAAATGGCCAATCCGGACATGGCCGGTGGTGTTCCCACTTGGTCGGTGGTGCGCCACAGCACTCAGAGAAGCAACCCTGGGACTTGTGCAGTCTTCAGAGAAACAGAACAGTCGAAGCAGAGGCAGCTTGTGCATGGCAGTGACTTCCAAGCGGAATCGAGCATGCATTGTATTGGACCCTCTTCCCGAGGCTGTTTATTGCTTAAATTAGATTAATTAATTTGCTTAATTAATTAGGTGGTCTGTAATATTTAATTAGCTTGTTAGTTAGTTAAATTGTATTATTCTTTCGGTCCCTCCGAGTGAGGGCTAACTTGTAATAAGTGTGGGTGCGTGTGTGCATATCTTCCAATCCCCCACTTCTTTCTCCCTTTTACTTACCTGCTTTTGATGGTTAGTATTAGGGCATATTTAAATTAGCATACCTTATGCTATGCATGCGTGCATCCATACATTTGTCCTACATGCACCGGGCTCGGTACATCATACTAACTGCACTTGTATTTCAATTCCAAGTTGAATACCTGTTAGTTGCAGTATTTCACATGCCATCATTAGGATAACCGAGCCAATTGTAGTTGCATCTTGTATGTGTTGCATTAGCCATCTAAACATGAACTAGGATCATGCACATGATTACTAACTAGATTTTGTTCTGGCTTGGAGTACTCGGTAAGCATTTATGCTTTAGCATACTGCATGCGTGTGAGTGTTGCCATAATAGCATGATTACCATGAGGCTAGCTGCTTATGTGATATAACTGCTTGAATGCCTGTGGATGGAGGTTGAATTAACTAAATTGGGATAACGCATTAAAACTGTGAGTTTCAAGCACACTAGATAGTGGCAAAATCATCTTTTCTAGAACCCACTTAAGGGTGGCAAAATTTACATTTTTAGCCTACTTGCGAGTAGCAAACCATTTTCAAAACAAGCATGAAATGTTTTGTTCCAATTTAGGCGATTTGGTCTATACGTGTTTGCTGTGCGCATAACATAGTAATTCTAGGCTAATAACCGGAATAAGAACACATAACGTTTTCAAAAACGGATATCACGGTTAGTAGAGGCCGATCTTCGGATCGGGCGAGAGGGGGTTGTAGACACCCCATTTTTGACCGACCTTAAGACTCAGACATCACCGATTGAGCGCTCGGTGATGTTGCATATCGTGCTCGTTTAGAAGTCTCAGAGTCGCGGCCGTAAGCCTTGTCTCCGGATTTCCGAACCCTCTTGTGTGCCTTGTCTCGGTTTGCGAACCAGACTCAATTTTCTCTGTTTCTTTTCCTGAGGGGAGGGAGAGGTCCCGTAGACCATCTCTCAGTGGCCGTGGGCTACATTTGGTGGCCGTAGTCCATTTTGCCCATTTCGGAGTCCGGTTTCCGTTTTTTCGGAATCGTTGGCCATGTGTCCCGGTTCGGGACCGCTTAACCATCTCCATTTGCTCTGATTTTTGGCATACATCTTATTTACTCCCTTTTGAGGGACACTGGGGTCTGAGAAACCCACTTCGTGGCCGAACGCCACTTTCGGTGTTTAACGGGCAGTTTCCGGGGCCCCGAACTGCGTGTTTTGGCCCCCGAACATTCGTTTTGCATCGGTTTTCATTCGTTTTTGGCAGGTACCTCTGTTTCATCACTAGGAAGGTTATGGAAGGGTGGGAGGCCAGTAATTGTTTCAACAACCAGTTTTTTACTCCTCTGGCGCCCTCCGACGCCCGTTTTTCGCACTTCCGGGCCAATGTTGAACACCTTGGAGCCATTTTCTTCAAACCCAAACCACATATTTGTGATGTACACACATGGGAGGACCCTAAAAGTTCATGGCCGGCCACTAATGCTTCTTGACCCTTTTGAACCCCTCCTTCCGAGCCAATGTTGAACACCCTTGGGCCACTTTCTTGAACTTTGAACCACATATTTGTGTTGTACACACATGGGAGGACCCTAAAAGTCTATGGCCGGCCAGAAATTCCATTTGACCCTTTTGAACCCCTCCTAAAATTGGCTTGTTCTCTCTCCTGTTTTAGAATTTCCAAATTCGAGCCACAGGGTTGTGAAGAGGAGACCTGGGAGGCCACCTTTTTGTGGTGGCCGGCCACTAATTGAAGTTGACCCTTTTGACCCCTAGCTGGCCGGCCACCTGCAGCAAAAGTAAGGGGCCGGCCATGCTCCTCATGCTTGGTACTTTACAGCTGTGCAGCTGTTTCCCCCAGAAAATATCCCAATCCGGGGGATATTTCGTGGGGAAAGCTTGCCTCCTTTTTCCCCCACCTTTACACTCTCTTTTTGTTCCATATAACCAGCTGCCAACATACATTATAGGGGTTGGAACAAAATTGCTTTGAGGCTTTACATACAACTCTCCCTCTATCTCTCTCATTTTCTCAAAAACTTCCACGTTTTGGCCTCATTTTTTCATCATCATCAAGCTCTACCACCACCCCTCCATTCCAGCAGAAAGGGGAGGAATTCCAGCAGCTTAGAGTCATCAAAGTTAGTCCAAGAAGCAACAAAAGCATTGGTCTTCAAGGGTAAGTCCACTTTCCCTCTTTTCTAGCTCATTTTTGCAACATTTGTAAGCCATACATGCTTATTAATTTGAGCTCCGACCAAAACTGAAAAGGTCATTTTTTGAGCTCATTTTCTTGTTTCATTAAGGGCTCAACCCTGTTTGAGCCCTCCATATTGCACTTGCTTCAATATCCTCCTTAAATACCGTTTTCTTGCATGCTTTGGCAGCCTATCATGCTTCCATTTTTGGATGATTTACAGGCCTAGAGATGGCCTTATTTTGACCTTATTAACATGTTTCATTAAGGGTCTTTGGCCATTTGTGGAATATTTTGCATACATCATGTTATAGCCTCATTTGAGCCTCATTTTGCATTGCATTTATAGCATGTTTGTATATTGTTTTGGAGTTTTTACAGTTCTGAAAATATGCTTATTTTTGGTCCCTCTTCAATGTTGTTGAAGGGTCCTAACTTGTTTAAGGACAGCAGCTATGAATTGCTTCTTAATCCCATGTTTAGGGCCATTTTCGCATGCTAATTTTGCCCTATCTTTGCTTGCTGTTTGGCCATGTTTTGTACTAGTAAAATGCTTATTTTGGGGCTGCCTTGTTTCTGTCTTTACATTTCATGTACCAATTTTGCATGTTTGGTATAGCTATAGGTCACTTCGGGTGCCAAAATTCGTGTTTCGGGACTATTCCGCGCATCGGGTGTGTTTTCGCCTCATTTCGGGGCTGCTTTCCCCCACTTTTCAGTGCTGGAATCCCATTACCATGTTTGCATATCATTTCCCATGCCATAGTTCGCATTTTTGCATTGCCTTGGTTTGCGTGCCAGTGTGCACGCATTTCGAGGCACTTCATTTTCATCCATCGGCCTCTTATGTGAGTGCGGCTGAGGCTCTCTCATGTTAGTGTAAGCCCATATCACATTCCCATGTCATTTGCATTGCATTCTGTCATTTTCTCAGTTTGCGTGCCTGTGTGCACGCATTTCGAGGCATCTCATTTTCATAGCATTGTGCATGCTAGGCTGTATCTTAGTTGCATTCATGCATATCATGCATATTGCATCGTGTCCGGGATAGGAGTTAGCCCGGACACAGGAAACGAGGTGCATTTCGTACCCCGAGTGACGAAATATGTCTCAATTTCCCAGTCACCGACACTCCGGATCATCCATGATGGAGTTAGGTTTTGTTGTGTTTTCATGTGCATTCATCCTACATTAAATTGTGCAATTCGACTCCTCGGCCATCATGCCTCGGTATATGTGATTGGTGGCACGAGGATCGAGGCATGCATATATTTGTGAAAATACATTGCTATGCCCCTTTCCTGCTCTCTGTTGCAGCAAAATGAAGAATCAGTAACTTTTCGGAGTCTAGCACGCGTTTCAAGAATAACTGCTAAACAGAGGCTAATTGGGGCATCTCAGTGGATTTCCGCGCAAGGCAGCCCAAACATGTATCATCCATCAGAAGCAAGGCAGTCCCTGGCTTGTACGCCAGTTTTACTGGCTTTCTTAGTTAATTTATTAATTAAGTAGGAATTTGTACATATTCGGACTGTAATATTTGGACTGTAATATTCTTTCATTTGGGACTGTATGTTTATTCGGACCCTCTGCGCGAGGGCAATGCTGTAATAAGTGTGCGTGTGTGTGTTGTATGTCTTCCAACCCCACGTCTTTCTCCCTTTTATTTATTCGCTTATGGTGGTTAGATTAGGGTATATTTCAATTAGCATACGGTATGATAGCATGTTTGCATTCATTCATCTGTTTTGCATGCACCGGGCTCGGCGCATCATACTAACTGCATTGTATTTCAATTCTAAAGTTGAATACTTGTTAGCTGTTGCATCTCATATGCCGTGTTTAGAATAGCCAAGCCTGCTATAGTTGCATTTTGCATGTGTTGCATTAGGCATTTCTGTATAATTAGGGTCATGCATGGATCTCTAATTAGCTTTTGTTTTGGCTTGGAGTACTCGGTGAGTTTTATGCTTTAGCATCCTTGCATGCGTGTGAGTGACTGCCATGAATAGCATGCTTACCATGAGGCTAATTGCTTATGTGATATATCTGGCTGAATGCCTGTAGGTGAAGGTTGGGTTATTTGGATTGGAACAAATCATTGACTGTGAGTTTTAAACCCACTAGATAGTGGCAAAACCATCTCTTCTTAAGCCCACCCGAGGGTGGCAAAATCTGCATTTTAAGCCTACTTGCGAGTAGCAAACCATCTTTCAAATAAACAAGCATGAAATGTTTTGTTCCAATTCGGGCGATCCAGTCTATACTTGTATGCTGTGCGCATCACATAGTAACCTAGGCTAATAAACCGGAATAAGGACACACAAAGTTTTCAAAAATAGATATCATGGTTAGTAGAGGCCGATCTTTGATCGGGCGAGCAGGGGTGCTCACGAAGTGACCTTCCCCAATCGTACCCAAGTTCCCGAGCCGAGGCAACTTTGGTGATGACGGACACGTGGCCTTAGGCAATGAGTCAGGGTTTCCTAAATTTCCCGTTAAAAAACATTTAGGTGGCGACTCTGTATCTGGCAAAGCAGTCCATGTTTGGCACTTCTTTCAAAAATCTGTTTTTCTCAAAACGATTTGCCGGATTTGGACTCTTTGGTTCAGACTTAGAACCGTGACTACAAATCAAGTCCGAGCTGTAGCGAGGTCCCCCTGCGGGCTTGTTACAGGGGTGCTCATAGCTGACCTTCCCCAATCGTACCCAAGCTCCCGAGCCGAGGCAACTTTGGTGATGACGGACACGTGGCGTTTGGCACCAAGTCAGGGTTTCCTAAATTCCACCATAAAAAATATTTAGGTGGCGACTTTGTATCTGGCAAAGCAGTCCATGTTTGGCACTTCTTTTCTAAAAATCTGTTTTCTCAAAATGATTTGCCGGATTTGGACTCTTTGGTTCAGATTAAGAACCGTGACAATTTGAGAGTCCTGAACTGTAGTGAGCCCAAAACGAACAGAACGGGACTCGTCCTCCCGGGGCGTTCGGGGACGTCTACAGTTACGTTTCATGGTCGTAGGCCATTTTTTTCCCATTTGGAGACTAGTTTCCTGTTTTTCGGAGCCGTCGGTCGTGTGCCTCAGTTCAGGACTGCTTAACTACCTCCCTTTGCTCCGGTTTTTGGCACACACCTTGTTTCCTCTGCTTAGAGGGACACTGTGGCCCGGGAGACCACCTTCGTGGTCGCACGCCACTTTCGATGCTTAATAGTTAGTTTTCAGGGCTCCCGGCTGCCCGTTTTTCCCCTGAACCTTCGTTTCACATCGATGTGGGTTCATTTTTGGAATGGACCCTAGTTTCATTGTTAGGAAGGTGGTAGTAGGGTGGGAGACCATCTTTTCTTCTTGGAGACCACCTTTCCCGATCGGCCGGCTTTTCTTGACAGGCAGGTGGTCTCCTTCACTTTTGTGCCACATTTTCTGGTCTCCTATACCACCACTGAGTTGCATTCACCTCGGAGACCACCAATACGGTGGGAGACCCTTTTGACCCCTGGTCAGCCGACCAGGGCAAGTGGTCGGCCGACAACTTGAACTGGTCGGCCAGCCTTTTGCTTTTTGGTCTCCCTGAATGCAATCCAGCTCTGCTAGCTGGGAGGCATTTGCTCCATCCTCCGAGGTTTGACCCTCTTGTTTTGGCTTCTTAAAGAAGCTTGGTCCTTTACTCCTAGCTTCTAAGAAAAGCTTTACCTTTTGTTTAGCTTCTCGAGGAAGCTTGACCCCTTTGGTCTGGCTTCCTCAAGAAGCTTTACCCTTTTGGTTTAGCTTCCTTTAGAAGCTTGGCCCCTTTGCTCCAAGCTTCTAAGAGAAGCCTTGGACCTCCTCTTCTATAAGAGGGAGCCTCTCCCACATGAGCCAAGGTTGAGATTTTTGCATCTAAAGCTTATACACCTCTCTCCCTATATCTCTACACTTGAGCTCCAAAACTCCATAGCTCTTGCCCCATTGCCCTACACCTCCAAGCACAGCACCTCCACCATCACTCTAAGCACATTGGAGCTGTTTTTCAGAGGTTCAAAGCTTGCTACATTGGTCCAGAAGCTGTTGGCCTTCTTCTCTACAAGGGTAAGTCTCTATTTCCCTCTTTGTAGCCGTATTTTGCTACATAGTTTAGCTCCATTTGCAAGCATATTTAGGTTTTTTCATAAACTAAAAAAAGTTTTGTTTTGATCTTCTAAACATGTTTGTTTAAGGCCATTTTTCTGTTGGGGGTCATCTACTCCCTTGCATGCTTCATTTCCTCTTGTTTTGAGCTATGTATTAGAGCATTTGTGTTGGCCTTGGTTTGGCCTTTTAGCCACTGAAATCCAGCGGATTTTCAGTGGCTAACATGTGTTTTTGAGCCTCAAAATCAGAGAGGGGTGACCTTCTCACCCCTTGTTTTGTTTACTAGCTTTGTTGGCCTTACAAAGGAGCCCCTATTTGCATGTTTCAAAGCCATGTTTTAGGCTACTTTTTGTGATTTTTGTGACCTGCATAGGCTCTGTCCAGAGCCCTTTTTGTCATGTTGAATGTCTATTATGCATGTGTAGAATAATCCTCTTCAAGGCCTTCCAATGGGGCCTTTACTTGCATGCTTCCTAGACTCATTTCAGGTCCTTTTCAGTGAGTTTTAGGGCCCTCATAACCTCTGTCTAGAGGTAGTTTTACCATTTTGTGTGTCCATCATACATGTGTAGAACAACCCTCTCATTGGCCTTTCAAAGGAACACTTCATTCTAACATGTGTTGACTGAGTTTCAGTGGATTTTTGGTCATATTTTGGCATTCCATGTTTCTATTTTTGGCTGGTTTGGTGGCCTCTCATGTGCTTCATATACATGTAGTGTAAACCATGCTTACTAGCCTATGTTGCATGTTGTTTTGGCCCTTCATGTTAGCACTTTCTGGCCATGCCTTAAACTAATTTTGTGCATGTTTTGGACTGCCTTAACTCTGTTTTTGGGTCTCATGGTCGAATGATGCTTGTTTTGCATGCTTGTAGTTCAATATCCATGCCTAGCTTTGAGATTTGAGGTCTATTACATGCATATACTGAGGTGTTTTCATGCTTTGGGTCTCCTTAGAGGGACACTGTGGCCCGGGAGACCACCTTTGTGGTCGCACGCCACTTTCGATGCTTAATAGTCTGTTTTCAGGGCCCCTGACTGCGCGTTTTGGCCCCCGAACCTTCGTTTCGCATCGGTGTGGGTTCATTTTTGGCATGGACCCTAGTTTCATTGTTAGGAAGGTGGTAGTAGGGTGGGAGACCACCTTTTCTTCTTGGAGACCACCTTTCCCCGATCGGCCGGTTTTTCAGCTATGAGCACCCCCTCTCGCCCGATCCGAAGATCGGCCTCTACTAACCGTGATATCCGTTTTTGAAAACATTATATGTTCTTATTCCATTTATTAGCCTAGAATTACTATGTTATGCGCACAGCAAACAAGTATAGACTAGATTGCCTAATTTGGAAACAAGCATTGCATATCCGTTTGTTTTGGAAAAATATTTTGGAATTTGCTACTCGCAAGTAGGCTAAAACACGGATTTCAACGAGTATTTCCAACTCAGACAATCCAACCTTCACCCACAGGCATTCAAACATTTTATCACATAAGCATCTAGCCACATGGTAAACATGTTGTCATGATAGCATTCACACGCATGCGGTATGCTAAAGCATAAATACTTACAATGTATTCCGTGCCAAAACAATAAACTAGTTAGCAAACATGCGTGATCCTAGTTCATGTCAAGTTGACTAATGCAGCGCATGCAAGATGCAATTAGAGTAGGCTCGGCTAACCTAAACATGGCATGTGAAATGCAACCAATTAATGCACGTATTCAATTTGGGATTGAAATACAAATGCGGTTAGAATGATGTACCGAGCCCGGTGCATGCAAAACAAATGTATGGATGCACGCATGCATAGCATAAAGTATGCTAATGTAAACATGCCCTAATCTACCATCATAAGCAGGTAAATAAAAGGGAAGAAAGAAGTAGGGATTGGAAGACATTCACACACTCACCCACACTTATTACAGATTTGCCCTCGCCCAGAGGGACCAAATAAATATTACAGATAATTAACCTACAAGCTAATTAATTATTACAAATTGCCTTAATTAGTTAACAAACTAACTAAGCTAGGAAAAACAGTAAACCGCCTCGGGAAGAGAGCTCAATGCAATACGTGCTCGGGTCTTGCTCGGAAGTGCACCGCCATGCATAGGCTGCCTCTGTTTTCCTTGCTGTACTCCTCTGGAGGCTGCTAGAACCTCAGGATTACTTCTCTGGATGCTGGGGAATGCCATCGGCTGAGCAGAATGCCCACCGGAAGTGGCCTGTGATCACCGGCCATTGGTGAATCTATCAGTAGAGGGAGGATTGCCGGACGGCACTTAGCACTGCCGGTCGGCAGAAAGCTCCTGTAGAATCTGCAATTGACAGCAACAGAGGGCAAGGCAGAGCATGGCAATACAATTCAAGGCATATATGCACCAATCATGTCCCTTATCATGTTAGTGACTCAAAGGGACATGCTCCTTGGTTCTCGGATCATCAATCGCGCATTTCAATGCGTGATGGCCCAAGAGACCAAGTTATGCATTTCCATGTCAAATGCAATGCAAACAATCAAACCAATGGGGACTTAACCTCTATCATGGATAGTCAAGAGGCCAAGCATGCATGCCAATGCAATGCAACCTAAGCATGTTAACTAGGCATGCAATACGACAATGCAAATGAGCAAGCAATGAACAAGCATGCAAGCTAGTGGACATGCAAGACATGGTGCAATCAAAGCATGCAAAGTGTAAGACATGTAACAACATGTAAAGATTGGACTTAAACATGATTTGGGCAGCTCTAATTAGGCCCAAAACAGTGGCCAAAAGCCGTAGAAATGAGGGCCAAAACACATACAAACATGCATGCATACAAGGTCTAACACTTAGGCATATAGAGACAACTTTTAAGCACACTTAAAAGAGGAACATCATGGGCTGTTTATATGAATGAACTACAGCACTGCCTCTTGCTCAAACTATATCTGTTGATTCTTATGAAGTATCACGTGTCTGAACAAGAGAAAACATTGAATTGGGATACCCTGCATGCTCGGTATCAGCAAAGAAGCATAGGTCTCTCTAATTTCTCAAAGCTTGCAAGGAATATCTTCACAAAAGTTCAAAAGATTGACAGCAATTATTATCCTGAGGTATGTAGAAAATGCCTTGAAAACTGCTATTCAACAGAGTGGATAGGGTTCTATCATATGTAAACTAGAACAGCAGCGGATAGGGGCATGACGATTACATGTATTTGGTACGTGCCTCAGTCACCCTCTATGTATATGAGAGTACTC